>KB308834.1:72159-114910 GCA_000328365.1 Capitella teleta | reverse complement strand
AAAAGAAATGCGCACCCGAAGCAAACATTGCAGTAATCATAACGCACCATTAATGCGTTATGATTCATGCGCGATGCATCACATCGAAGGCGCAATATGTGACCCAGTAAACAACGTTGAACAGGCCAAACACGACTGGAAACGAATCCGACAAACTCTGTCCACTTTATCAGGCTGCTGCAGGGTCAACCGCGGGGTCACCACGTAACTGGAATTTTCACCGTTTTCAGTATCCATTTCAATACCGTTGGAGCGCCTTTCTGCCTGGAAATATATCCACCTTGAATACAACACAATACAATCAAATAATTATTATTCTTATCACACATGACATGTCCATCATGTGTTGCTCAATGGCAGCGATTGCTTCGGACGTTTAAGACAAGCTATTCATAATACACCGAAAACAATAAAAATTTGCGTACTAATCAATAATAAATAAAATTTCAGTTGAACAATAAGGAGTTCAAGTTGAACAACTAAAATCGACAGTGTGAAAGTATGAGCTGTGACACAATATATTTATTGTGTTATATCGATATGAAATATTCAGCCGCCACTCTGGAATGTCGAGAATGATGAATGGATGTGTTAGCCAACTTAGACAGAAACATGCAACGTACAATGTCATTCACATTGCTGGCATGTTATACACCGATCATACACGATTTGGCTGTAAAGTATGGCTAATGGAAAAACAGTAGCAAATTATGTGCTATTAATACTTGGAAGTAGTCATTTCAAAGCTAATAGGAACTTGAGCATATATCACACATTATCATCAGAGAGATCATCATACAATGCTATAAAAACGATGAAAAGTCGTCATTCTGGGCTCTGTCTATTATGTTGCCCAACACAAGGACCTGTGTCGACATTAGGGACGGGTTTGAGTTAAAAGGCTGATGTATAAACAAATATATTACAATTAATTGGGGCACCATTGAGTGTGATGTTCTGATAGTGCATGCAAGTGGCGAGTTTCCGGATTTAATCGAGCTTCTTTTTTTCTTTCTTTTTTTCAACAATTGAGGGTTCCAAAGGATATAATCTCACTTTCAAATTTCAATAGATGCTTTTAGAGTGGTTCCGGGCTGATTGAATTGATTCAAACAGCTTCCAATCATGACTTTACACTTACGGTCTTTCAAAATATTATTATAGACTTTGAGATTGAACAAATGGCGTTACCTCTTTTCGGTTTGCTTTGAAAGTTCGCTGTATGCTGGACGAGACAAACGCGTATTCAACCATGGTGGCAAAGACGAAGGTCATACAAGCCGTGAGCCAAATATCAATTGCTTTTGGGTAAGAAACCTTTGGGTTGGAGCCCTTCGAGCCGGATAACTGAGTAGCCATTGTGAGGACAGTGGTGACTCCAAGGGAAATTCTTGCAGGGACGGCTTCTGGGGAAATCCAGAAACTGAGCCAAGATAAGATGACGATGAATACGGAAGGAATGTAATCCTGCAACAGGTAGAAGCCGTATAAACGCTCCAACCAGAAAGTGGCGCGAAGACATTCGTAGATTCCTGCAAATTTGAATCTTTGAATATTTGATTGTCGTGGAAGCGGTAATCGTACCATTCCTGTAGTTCTTTGAGCACAACGTTCGTACATCAAATTTGATGAGATTGTATTGAGGTAAATACAAGTCATCGCTGATATCAATTGGTGTTTCCTCGTCCCATATTAATAGTAGGTCATGAGCCTCGTAGCTATCTAGGGTATATACAGGATGAATCAGAAAAGTCTAAATCAGTTTGATTTATTAAGAATACTCACAGCTTTCCAATTTCATGTCACACTTTTGGCGATCAAACGGAAAAGCTGTCAACTCCATGGGACACGATAATGTTTGTAAAACTCTAAGGTCATGAAGACCCAGTTATAATCTGATTTACGTGGCCTCATTAATATGTATACTTACCTCATTGAATACGCAATAGTGCCATTTGGGTACACCTTCATCATATCGTTGGGGAAGAGATGTAGTGTTGATGGACCTGCTTTTTCGTTGGATAAAAATGTGTCTGGCTTCCAAATACTGTTAACGTTTTCTTCTCTGAAAATGAGCGGACCATCGGCGGAGTGCTTAGCTCTTTTGTCCACCCAGGACTGACGAAGGAAGAATCCGACATCGAATTGCTGAAAAAGGAAGGGGTGGAGAGAAGGTGAGGTCGGCTTGGAAGAGGTTCTATGTGCATACCATGTTCACTTCATCCACTGAACTCAAACTTGTGACATCAAGATTACATGTCACCGTGACAGCTTCTCCTGTAATGATACAATTTGTGGTTAATTGGTTGATGTGTTGATGTCGAATTGAATTTTATTCTTGTGTGGTTGGTTTATTGGATGATTGAATGCTTCTTCAGCTGTTTGACTGACAGACTGATGGAGTAACTGCATCATTGTCTGACTCATCGAATTATGATACCATATGGCAGACATTTTGATCTTATATGAAAAGTAATTCAATCATATTGTGTTATAGGGCCATATTATTATAGGGCCATGGACACCCCATCTTTTCTTATACCTAACTTAATTCCAACTGCATTGTAATGATAGTCTTGAGAGGGCCATGACCCAGAGCCTGCATGAATTATTTATTAGACAATGGCCGTGCTCAATGTGCGTATTGTTTAACAATTTGCATGATTTTGCGTCTCGCTATCTTCTTTGTGTTGATCAGCTAAACTTTAAATAGAGCAGATAAAAATGTGCTCAGCAAGAGATATTTGTCCAGGGAATTCAAGATTCACAAAGATTGATGAGGTTGGATCACCGATCAGAGGCCTCGGACACGTCATTGTGGTCACGTGACTTCTAGCCTCGGTCGTCCATCAGATATGGCCAATAATATAGTTTAAATAAATATTTATAATTCACGTTCAACTTGGTGTCAGAGTCGATTTTATAATTATCCCGGGTGGTTCAATTGAGGTGAAGAACTGCCTTTAACATTACACTAATTATTCAAAGCACGATTTAAGTAAGTAAATAAATAAAATCGCCATGTGAAGAGTATCAGCCAAGAAAATAATAATAATAATAATAATAATAATAAACAACAAATGAATCATCATGCAATTTTTATCCCGGGACATGAAGGGAGATCCAGAAGCATGACAACCCTGTTCATTTCGGCCATTGGGGATTTACACATGTTTATATCATTTACATTTGTATTTCACAAACCAAGAAACACACAACAAACAGCGAAGCCTATAACATTATATTACTGTATAAAAAGTTATCGACTTTCTTATCTTACAAGAGATCAAGTTCATGAATTGCTTCCAGGGTAATGGCATCGTTTATTAGCATTATTCAAATAATGGAATTGTGTCAATTTCATCATTTTGGTGCACTCTTTCTTGTAAGATATCCAATGTCCAAAAAGCAAAAGGTTTATAAAACCTCTAGCTGTGAATGATTCCACCAAAAGAAGATAGACCATGCCACAATTTCAAAAATGAATTTACAACAGGATTCAACCAATTAAATATAAATAGGAAATAAGGCGAAAATTACAGCGAGCATGCAGACAAGAGTGTGTTCTATGTGTCCTTAAAGCTCGAAATGTCAACTTTGTGTCATACATTTGATATATATTATTAATTGTTATACATTAAATATAATCTCTTACGTGTGACATAAATGTGTAAACAATGAAATTGAATGTTGTGATTTTGAGCTGCTGCTCTGTTGGTGTTGTTCTCATACAATCTACTTATTGAAAGGTTGGCCCGGAATGATTAAGATTGATGCAAATGCTAATAGAATGATTATTTTATTAGGCCCAGTCCCTAGCCTATGGGGTAGGAAACATAGTCATGTCTTCTTAATAGGCTCCTGCCTTCATTAAAGGAAGACTTTTAGGCCCTCAATGCTGTCTTTGGGGACAACCCAGATGCTTCTCGACGTTGAAGCAGGACGTGCAAGGTGTCAAAACTCATTACATAATTCACTAAGGCCTCTCAGCACCTGCACAAAGCGTGGTAATGGATTTGGCTCTAAAGCTCCCGAGGTTTACATGCTCACAAAGATGATACTACGATTGTATGGTTGCATGCCTGTAGCTTATCTCTATAATTCAAATAGTAGGTCTTATACGCGTAGGAAATACTGATAATGATAATTGAAAATACTGGTAACAGGGACCTTGAGGGGTGAGGGGCATTGCACCGTCAGACAATAGGGAATGTAATTACACTCCAATAAAGGGTGCAAATAAATGGGTTTATATGCACTGGGTACATACAACGGGGACCACACCACAAAAAAAGGAGAGCATATTATAAAAGGGGCATAGCTCTGAGACGGATGAAGAGACGTGCATGTTGGTCAATGGCCGTGTTATATGGACCACACATGGAGTGCATGGGATCAGCAGAGCAAGCAGAGGGGATCTTATGCCAATACCCCTAGAGAGGTTGCTAACTGTGGTGTCACGGTTCCGGGAAATCTAGAAATAAAGGAGTCTTCTATGGTTATCGATTTGCTATTCATTGCTGCGTAATGTGTCTGAGTGTCATTTTTTTCCGCGGACATGACTTAATCTCGAGGGAATCATTGAGGATATTTGCTTATAGCAATTTCATAACTAAAAAAGAGATTTATCGAGAGTTTGTTTGACATTTTGACATTTATTGCAAAGAATATACGTATATGGATGGATGTAGACATTGTCCCGCTTTTACGGTTGTTACACCGAGGCGCACGCGTTATAATAAAACATAAATTATAAACACGGATTACTAGGGGTGGAAAGAAAAGTTCCGACAAAGGGTCCCAGTGCACCTACCTCCTTGATTGGGTCGGATAAATTTGTTGTTTCGGCTAATGACATCCTGCATAAGCTTGGAAGTGTCCTGCATTGCAATACTCATACTGTCATGCCTGTGAAACAAAAATCATGATTGAGCCATTGGTATGAGGGCTGAAAGAAAATATAGGAAGTCAGAACAGTAACACTGCATTGGTACAGTGCATAATCATTACCTACCCTTGCACTTCCTCACACCGGTTAACGAATATCCAGAGCGCCACCGTAACAATAGTCGCCTGTCCCATGGCCACTTGTGCAAGAATGAACCCCGTCTTTGCCCGGGTAAATTAGGGAGCGACGGATCCGATTCTATAGTCTGGGTGCAAGGGGGCTGAGGTGGCCTCGCTATCAGATGTATACTCCACAGGAACACAACTGTTGATTGGGCGATTTGTTTTTCTTCTTATACAGATGACGTAATGATCTCTCGGGAATTGCTGGCTCAGCTGTTCGTTTGATCTCGTCTATTAGTGAGCTCTCTCTCGAGCTAAATGTACTATAATATGGGTTGCGGGTCCTTGCGAGAGGAGGACATTGGTTTATATAGACGTGAGGGTAACTGCAATGATCCTACTGCGAAGAGCACTTCACTGGCGTTTGGGGCAACGGGTGTTCCACCCATCTATGCGCGTCATTTGATTGCATAGGCAAATCCTTCTACACACTCTATATTCAGTACTATATCATCTGGCTGACACCCTGCTCTAGTTAAGATTGGTGTCACTTCCTGTTCTAACTCTGCCTCCCTCGAATTTCAATCAAAAAATTACTTATATTTCATTATCATGTTGAAATGAACACCAGGCGATATATGGCTGTTCATCAACTATTTTTACAAAAATAAATTGTCTCATTTATGTAGAGCAGCTCATAATGTATTGTCTCGAAAGAGATAACTCTTGGCGTTTCACTATGGTTCATATAAACACAATGAGAGAACCTTTCCTTCGGGGTAATGCTCGCTTGATGGCCCAGGGCATCATCTATCGGGTATTTCCAAGAAAGGGGATGCTCCTTAGCAACGCATAACAACTAAAACTATACACTAAGAAGGTTCATTGCCGAGATTGTAGCTATGCACTAGGACTGCACGAAGAGCATGCTGCATCCTCATGAAATATCAACATGCTGCTAGCCAACTGGTACCAACTACAGAGAAGTGTGAGGTCATATCGAGGTCGGTTGATTTCCCTTTCCGGGTTAATGACTTATTGCTAAGATAAAGCAAGAGGTTTCTCTGGATTCAATGTGGTCGCAGACTTTTATAGTTTGTTTCACTTTTTCAGAGTTTGGGTATACCAGAACAAAATAAACAAGGTGCCTAGATGTGTCTTGTTAGTATTTTTAGACCATTGATGGTCAACAGCTTTATTCACATGGACAAGGAATCCAGAGTTTGTGGTTTGGGAGTTTATTTTTTGTTTGCAAAGAACAAGTTCTCGGATAATATTATCAGAGAAACATCAAAAGGAAATGATAATGATGACCGTTACTTTGCATTAACACAATGCTTCATTTTGAGATGATTATAATTATATGGCTATATATTTATACATATGAACATGCATATTATATACAATTATATAGGCTCTATTGATGCTTGTAAACTCCCGGGCAAATGGTATACGGATCTCTTACGTGTGACAATATCAAATGAATCATGCATTTTGAATGAGCTATTATGAAGCAAACACCAATTACCTACAACACATTCATTGGATGGGGGTGGATTGCAACCGGAACTTTTGCGCAGCAAATAATTTTTTAACCCATACCCCCTATATTGAAAATGTGGCTCTGTTGGTGCAATTGTGTGGATCATTGAGATGCATACAAAACTAATGAAGAGTTGAGATGGTACCCAAAACAACAAACCAATAATAATTATAAGCAATCACATTCTCACACTCTTTCACTTTCTCTCTCGTCTCTTAGAACATAACGCCACTTTAAAGGAACCTCGGATCTCATTGCTATTTTGACCATCTTCTTTTGATGACTTTTTAATGTATGTTAAAAAAGGACCTCTGCTCATTTCGGAACATCTTTAGGTCGATTCTTGACGCTTTTTGAGTGACGAGAGACCAAGTTTGGGTAATTTGGTCAGCTATGAATAAAATTCAAGACTAATTAAAATATGATTTATTTATTTTTTATTTTTTATTTTTTATTTTTTTACTCAGGCAGAATATAGCTTGGAACGAAATGAGTTTGTCTAACAAGACATAGAAGTGCTGAAAAATATAATGGGAGGATTGTATTCTTCCTGAGAAAGCTTAATTTTTTATACGATCGAGGATTGTTCGAAAAGTTCTCGGCCAATCATAGAACGCATGAACACAGAAAGTTGAATTTTGTCTTGAATATATGTTAATGGAAATGAGGCTTTGACAGTGATATCTCTAAAAGAGCGCTCAATCAAAAAGAAAGAAAAAAAATAGAAAGAAATAAAATAGATATGCCAGGACAATAATAAAACTAAATAAATGCTAAATTTCACATCTCTAGTATTGCGCGTTCAATGTTAGGCCGAGAACTTTTCGAACAACCCTCGTAAATAAAAATTAAGCTTCTAATGCAACGCGAAATATTTTATAAATTCTGGGCCTTGCTCCCATTATTCAATGATTACATAATATTATAGCGATCACCAAAAACACACTGTTTTGTCATTGAAGGACATTCTGACGATTTGGATGGCAGAAAAAAAAAGTGTTATATAACAAAAATTATATGGCTAAACTAGAGTAATTGTCCTATAGAAACAAACACTATTTCTAGAGATCTCCTAGCGTTCGCCATTTCGCATTTATGACGATGAAGCCGGTTATTCCTTATGTGACCAACTATTTTAATCTTGTAGAACTGAAGGAATCGCTACTTTAATAAAAAAAATGGTGAATTTGTAAAATATAGTGATTTTTATGTTTTTAATACTAGCCAGGCGATTGAGGCTCGAGTCCTTCCCATTCATAATTCAATATATAGTTCAAATACTCATGAGCCTTGTACAGTCGACCCTCATTAATTCCGACCTTGAAGTCGGAGTCGGAAATTAAGGGAATCGGATTAATAAGTTGAATTAACACTGTGACATATGATCACAGATCCGTCCCCGAGCATCAAGTCGGATTATTAAGTGAGTCGGATTAACAAAACTCGGATTAACGAGGGCTGACTGTATATGTATCCACATTTCTGTGTAGACATATCAAGTTTCTACAATCGAGCAATCTTTCGCGCAGTTCAAGGCAATAATGTTATTATTGAGTACAGCGGTTGGGTGGGTTGCCGATTGTGCAATTAGGTGAGAGGTTATAATTGACTTGCTAAGCTACGTTAACTTAACCAAGCAGGTCTAATGATGGAAATGTACCTGAATATGTTGCATGCAATGCAAACCCGTGAGCGCCCCGATTCTGATTTTTGACCTGACAAAGTGTGCCGTCAGTCATTTATTAGCTCAACACCATGTCAAATATCGGAGATATTCCCACACGGAAAATGACTTATGCCAAAACAACCACTTGAACATGCAAAATTGTCTCCAGCGAATGATGGGAAAGCGCTATTACCGAGTGCATGGCAAACTTTGGACTGTGCAGTGACTGGCATGATGATGCAAAGCAGCTAATATAAGTAGGTCAAGCAGAGCAACTGGGAAATGAGTGGGAGGCTATATAACGTGCATCCTGGCCTTCAACTCTGACCTCGAGTGCTTCCACGTGGATATATGTATGCAGTCTGGAGATGGAGTTGGACGACGCGCAGAACCTTTACGGGGGATTCAGAAGATGGCACATGACAATCTTCGTACTCCTTGGCTTCAGCACCTTCGGCCCACTGTGTTGGCAAGGGTTGGGCATTGTTTTCATAGGTAAGTTTGAGTCAATTGCATTCCCTGGTAGGTTGGTACACATCATGTGTAAGCAGCTGTCCATGAGAATTGTATCTCACTCTCAACTCCCCTCCTAATCGCGCTCGCTTATTAGCTTATGACTTGAGTATTACAGGTGACTACTTATTTGCATTGTGTGCTTCGTGCTTATCTGCGTATCCATAGATTCAGGTTCAACGACCTGCAAGAAGCATTCAGGGTGTCTTGCCCCGTAACACAACTCTGTGTCATCTGAACTGTATCATATGATGAAGATGTTTTCGTGCGATGCGATGGGAAGAAAATCAATACAATTCCCTGCGTACTTCGTGTGCATACTGTGATTTAGCTCCATAACATTGTCTCACTGTATAATAATGTTTAATCAAAACACTCTCTACGTCATCATATCACACCCATGCACTCTCGTTATTACAGTGCAAGCGCCAATAAAAGTGCGTATCCAAAGTGCAGCAACATACGAGTTAAAGACATTTAAAGAAAAAAAAATGTTCTAAGAGCAAGAGGGAAGTTCGACTTGGACTTAGGCATCAAGATCATAACACATTAGTGCATCCGCAAATCGCACTCTGATACGATTACACACTGGTACAGAATATCACTCAGTCTGACCGACCGTCTTATAAATAGATTCTCTATCTCGATCCTGGCGCCAACGATGACACATTCTATACCAAGATGGCGTCAATGGGTCACATATCTCACCAGGCTTTGAATGACAGCTAATATCACAAAAGGAACAAGCATGCCATGAGTCTATGGCCATCTAAACTTGTACATTAATTATCACAGGATCGATCATGTAGCGTTCGCGTTCATCAATTATTACAGCACTTTTTGGCACCTGCTAAATCAATTGGGATTGATTAGTGGCAAATGCAGAATTAAATAGACGCAAATAGCCGATCAGAAGTACGCAAACCGAAATTTTGTCTGTCTCCCTTGCCAACTGTACGGCATTGCATGTGATTGACCCTTTAATACAGGCTATAACAAATGTGCGTACCCCAAGGGTAGTACTACTCAGTCTGAATAATTGGTTGATTAAATTTGTCAGTGATTGCATTTATGAAATATTTTATCACTTGAGGATTTCATCCAATTATGGAATGCAATCTGATTACCATAACAACCATTTAATAACATAAAGGAACACATCAATAATAATAGCTTGCATGTATTCCAGGGTTTGAGCCACCGCACCAGTGTTCGATAGATTACGAAGCTTTGGACATAGGTCTAGATACACTAGACGAGTGGAACGTCACTGCTCATCAGTGCTTCGTGGAAGTTCAACGTCGTCACGATGTCATCAACACCACCGAGACGGAATGTACGCACTGGGAATACAACTCAACATTCTTAACGATTGTTTCAGAGGTGAGCCTTCGATCTTGTATCGAATGTTATCAAGGGTTGTCTTGTTTTCATTACATGGCAAATATTCGTGGATTATAGTGCTTACTCTCGGTGAATTGTATTTCATTGTACAATCTGTGTTTCTATATATTTCACCCCAAGACTGTTTTACTAACACCCGTTGATGCTTTACTGAGAAGATTTTGCATGCGTTGCGTAACCAAAACATGCTGGATTACATGGGATCTGAAGACTGCACAACATGAAACAATGTACCAAGATAATTGCGTGGTGGGATACCTTACTGCCACGCGTTCAAGATGATTCAGATGTTCCTTGCTCATAATGCAATCCATAACGCACTTAGGCTTCATAACGGTGTAACATTCCTTTGTGTCGGATTACATTGTAATATTGCGTTTTATGACGTTGAGGCTTTGCTTGCATCAAGGCAAGCAGCATCCAATAGGGCAGCCTTGGTTTGCACTATGATTGCAGTTTGAGTTTTATCAAGGCAAATGGTGTCAGCAAAAGCCGTAACAACACATGCAGAATATCAGGCAATGTGCAAAGAATGCATTTGGACAAATGAATCACAGGGAAACATCGTGAATCAAATCCATATACTATTTGCTTTTGATATAATCAACAACAAGTTGTATGGAAGGTGAAACTCTAGACAGATTATGAACATATTTTGATACATTTTGTATCATACAATTGGTCGTTTTTGTGATTAATGAAGGATCCCTAGATCCATTGTGGTTTACACCATGAACAATCCTTACTATCACGCTTCTAGCATCAAGATAATCGAATGGATGATCAAAGCAAACACATGCTACATCCAAGAAATTAATTTTTAGTCATTTCTTTTTCCCATGAAAAGTAAATCACCAGCCACTAACCACATCGATCGAGTAAAAGTGAACAGTTCAGATATTACAGAGGGTATAAGAGATGAGTCCTAATTAAACAAATCAGGTAGCTTGGATTCCACATTTGATATTTATAGCACTGTAAACATTACATTCTTACACAGACGAGTGAAATTGACATCTGATCTATTTCTTCAGTGGGATCTCGTTTGTGGAAACAACTACCTGGCAGAGATGTCTCAGGTCATCTACCAGTGCGTCATGATCTTTGGTGATCTCATCACCTCGTATGCCGCTGACAAAGTTGGTCGCAAACCCATTCACATCTTCGCTCATGCCTTGGTAGTTATCTTCGGGTCTGCGACAGGTTTGTCGCAATCGTACATATCATTTGTGGTACTCAAAGCTATAACTGGCCTGGCTAGTGTGGTGAGTAAAGCGAACCAAACACGTACTCTGCAGTTACATGCAGGTCAACTTGCTTCACAGTCATCCCGATCAACCGGACTTTTGTTGATCATGGAAATGTTTGGAAGTGAGCACAGAAGTGTGACTGGCATCGGTCTTGAATTCCAGTGGGTCATCCTTTATCTGCTCCTTCCCGTCCTCGCCTTTCTGCTTCACAACTGGAGGCATTTACAAGTTCTGCTCAGTTTGTCATCTCTGCTATGGATGGTTTATATTTGGTGAGCTTGAGGAAAATGTAACACAATTAGGCTATGCTCGCCAATCAACGATTACAGAGTTAATTCAATAGAGACATGCCCATATTTGGGTCATGTGTTTAGGTATTATCAACGTAATTATTTTATATCAACGTAATTGAATGATTAATGGGAAAGAAATGTTATTGTTAGAGATGCCTCAATTTTGATATGACGTCTAGAGTCTCCTTGTGCACCGAATTGCCATTCAAACTCATTAGAAACACATATATTTAGCTGAAGATAAACATGTAAATTAAATTAAAAAATAATGTAATAATGTTAATGTAAATTAAATTAAATTGTAAATTAAATTCCGTTAGCTCGTGTGGTAAAATATTGTATGTACCATTAAAACGTAGACATAGCCAAGGACAGCATTTTGTAATTCCACCACCGGAATAAAATGAAATTTACGTTGTTTTGCTGCCAATGGTTAAACGTGGTGATTAAATAACTTCAGCAAATAAGGGCTAATGATTGGTCAGTATTGAACCGTACAGCTAAACTTCGAACTTCACAATATCTACCCCATTATATTTAATATTACATGTATGTGTTTGATTGTTATTCTGCAGGATACTACCTGAGTCACCTATGTGGTTAGTCGCCAATGGTCAGTACGAGAAAGCCGAGCTAAGCCTGACTAAAATGGCCAAACGGAATGGGCTGAGACTGAACGAACCCCTTCTACTGAGCAGAGAGAAGGAAAAGCCAAACACTGATATGCAAATGACCATATCAGAAGATGGCATTACGGCTACAGTCCAGGATGTCAAGGTTCCACAGCTGAAACTCATCCACTTGTTCACAGACAAACGACTGCTAATTCATGGGGTTATATCAAGTTTGTTATGGTCAGTTATTGAATACTTACTTCTGAGATTATTGAGATGTCTCTCTTTGCCACATTATGTACAGGCTATCTTTCAATACACATAGCTTTGATGTCATTTCAATTGATTCTTTCCTCAGGTTGGCCAATACAGGTGTATATTACGGTCTCATTTTAAGCACTCCAAGTTTGGCAGGGGACCGTTTTCTTAATTTCGCCATCACTGGCTTGGTGGAGATTCCTGCAAACGCCCTAGCACTTCTTGCAGTGCACAGGTAATCGCTAATGCCCGTATGTTTTATTTGATTTGCCTTTTACCTGTGGCAGATTCGGACGAAGGATTCCTACCTGTGTGTTTCACATGATTGCTGGTATACCTTTGGGAGCAGTCGCATTCTTACCGTTCAGATGTAAGTACTTAACAGTATTTGGACAACCTGTATGGCATTATACGTGGGGCCTTGAATTTCAGCAAAATAACTATTGTGAACCCCTCCACAGTACATTCAAGTTATGTTGCGTCATCGGATCAGAACAATTTAATTTCTTTAGAAATACATGTGTGTCGTCAAAACTGTCCAAAATCAGCGAATCGCGCGATAATTATATAACATTATTTTATCCTCCACAGGTCACGCTTTCTCAAAAAATGTGATCAACGCATTCATAATTATCTGGAGATCTAGAGTTCATAAAGAAACCCACCACTTTAACCAGACCGTATATGCCTCGATTATGGACTGCATGCGTCTTTAAATGCAAAGTAAATGGTGGAAACCCTAAAACAGTGTAATGAATAACAACCAATAATTAATACTAAAAGTCTCTTACTGAGTCAATCTTGAATGCGGCTTACGATTAGGACACAGGGACCATGGTTATGGAGTAAGGATCTACCTGATTACTAAAGTACTGCCCTATTAATCTTTGTCTACAATCTCTAGTGGCAATCTGGACCATTATTCTACAAGTGATTATGAAATATCCGCCAGTTAACGAATTATGCGTCTTATTTGCTTGCGTTGAATGGTTGCGATACGTGTTTAATATCGGTCACTGACCGTCTCGTTCAGTCCCTGGATATCAAGTTCTGAGAGAGCGTCATCCAGTGTCTCCTTACATTAATCAACAATGACTTTCAATATCAATAGCAGACCCAATCATACTTCATTATCTTCATTAGTAAAACGTGACAAGGCTAATGAAATGCTGGCGTCATAACCATGGGATTATTTGAGTTTCCGTTTGAGATCATTTATTGCTTATACGTATGCATAAGTTATCTATCAATATATGTATTTTATTTGCATAATTATGTTAACTTGTGAGTTGAGCCACATCTGGACTTCTCCCGCATTGGCCACCTTCACAGCCACAGCGACATGGCTTACCTACGCCCCAACACATCGCATTGCCGTTACATAATTTCGTTAAATACTACCACATGTTTAATGTCATGTTTAAGCCCATACGATAACTGTATTCGTAGTATAAAGCACGGACACTCAATCCAGACAACACACACATCTGTGTACACGTGCATTGCGCGCCCAATGGGTGACTCGTGCGTACTCCTCTGTCTACTTGATCGTCGAATAGCATTCGATATATTTCAATCTGTTCCGAACACCTCACCAGTCAAATCCCTTCGCGATTGCACATTGCATGCGCCACTTGTAAGCATTTGTTTCTTAGTATGCACATCCCTGAGGAATGGGGGGTCGATATGCTCACAAGTTCCAAAAGCATTATGTCAACACCACATTCTAGATGAGCATTGCATAGACACAAATTTCCGTGTGTACTAAGTTAAACCACTTGCACACATATTCGTGAAATTTCAACGAAAACAAATGGAATTAACATGGTTTAATTGGAGGAGTCATCGACAAGGGGTCAACATGAAAATGTTTGATTTTCATGGTCTAATATTCTCTGTCCTCTTGTCTCACACACCAATAACAAATGAGATGATTTTTTGCCAAATTTATCGCTGAAACTCTCAACCCTGGCTCTGTGGGGTGTTGCTACAGCATCAGCTCAATTATTGATCGCAAAACACGGCTTAACTATTTGCTGAGCCAGCTATAGGTCGTTGCGTTTCATTTGCAACTTTGTATACATAAAATATAAAAGCATGCAAGTCCCATAGCCGAATCTAAGTCCTCAACCATAACCATTATGAATACGGACTTGTGAGCATTTGGCTTTAAGAGCCATTTCCCATTTATGACCTGTCAATAGAACCTCCTCGCTGCATTGACTGAACAGAGTATAATCATATCCCGAAATATATAAAAATGAAAAAGCTAATTATTTAAATATGTACTAATTAATTACATTAATGAATAATAATTGATTATTACTTCTAATTTAGGATAAATTTCAGTCATTTACATACTTATAATTATGTGGTTAAAGTATTTATTGTACCTATTTCAATATAATTCATATAAAATCATGATTTGAATCCCACACTTACAATTTTACAATTTCACATTTTAATTTTTTTAATGACAATTTAATATAGAAATAATTATAATTATGTCGTAATAGTATTAGCAATTAATTATTAGCATCTTTCGCAAAATTAGATATAAATAAATCAAAGCTTATTTAATTTATGTACTTATTTCAAGTACTTGTGTACCAATAATAGAAATGAAGCACAATAGAAAAAAGTCATTGGACGCTCTACAGCAACAAAAAAATTTACAATCGAAACCGAAACTGCAATTGGTCGTCAAATAATTTTGAAATTTCGCAAATCTGCCGTGTTTATCCAGAATCAAAAGTCTATAAGCATGGGAAAACGTTTCCAGGAAAAATGTCGCGTCACAGAAGTAAAATGACGCACGAAACGGGCAATTTGCGGAATGAAATAACACTTTTGAACTTGTGTTTCCACTTCGCTTGAAGAAACTGTAAAATGAATCCGAAAATATAGGCTATTAAGTGAACTTCATGTGGAAGACAACGGAGCATGCGGCTGTGCAATAACATGATGGCATAATGCGCTTGTGAACATGCTTTCTGAATGTATGCATTCGTTCAATATTCCATTCTATATTCCGACTACTGCTCTAACATTGACTATTGACTCATTGGTGCAACATTGTGTTTCAGACAAAGAACTTACTACTGCTCTTGCAATGATTGCCAAGTTTGGCATCTCTGCCTCGTTTGCCGTCATTGTTCTTTATACGAGAGAACTTTTTCCTACCAATCTCAGGTATTTGGAATGTCCAATTATTGATAATTTGTTACATAACCAAAGTTGCTTTCTCTCAGAGCTACTAGCAGCGCCATTATAACGACACTTGGTGGAGTCGGGACGGTCATTGCTCCATTTGCGGCATACGCAGTGAGTTCCACTAATTTACAAAACAACCGATTGCAAAGCTGCTATATAGGGTGCATCATTTAATAATGTATTAATAGCAAGGCACTC
Organism: Capitella teleta; assembly: GCA_000328365.1. Classification (NCBI taxonomy): domain Eukaryota; kingdom Metazoa; phylum Annelida; class Polychaeta; family Capitellidae; genus Capitella; species Capitella teleta. The sequence goes on along the minus strand of KB308834.1, from coordinate 98,948 downwards.
TGCTGCTACTATTATCAAAGTTACACACAAAAGAACCACCACATCCTCTAACATAAACATCGCAGACCTGCTTAACTACATTTTATACACATTACTTCCAGCCAGGAGCTTCATTTTGTTCGTGTATCGCAAACAAAAGCATGAATAAAATAAAACAACAGGTTAATTATTACTAAAACAACACTGATAACAGCCAGCTGTAGGTAGGCAAGATATTACTTTAGTTTAGGGTCAATATAACCATTACGTCTATGTTCTTTTTCCATAGGCAACCAAGACATCGTTGAGTTGGCTGCCAAGCATCACCTTCGCCGCTCTGTCGGTTATTTGCGGACTGCTCAGCCTGGTGCTGCCTGAAACAGCAGGTAGACCCATGCCTCAAACATTGGAGGACATTCATGCTTTATATCGCTAATGCTCAATAAAATAGGCCTATACACTGAAGTGAATTTTGTTACTTACCACTTTTTTCATGACTCCAATGGCAATAGATACACCTGCGCTAGTCAAAACATAGGTAAACCCTCCCGCCGAAACCTACACTAAGTCGACATTGTCATATTTTTAGGTTTTAATTCCTCGTAATAGTTGCTCCAAATCCGTTCAGTTTGACGCAAGAATATTTTACGTGGCATGAAATGTTAAGAACGAAATATATCAAAAATGCTCGACAACATCACGCCTTCCAGGTTTAAAAATCAGTTTGCATATCTGGACAATAAAAATTCTGGTAACCTGCATTTTGAGTACTCAAATGAGCAGCAGACAACAGTGCCTCGTGAAATGGACACGAGAGACACCTAAGATGGATTGTGTACACGAATGTATTGAGACGTCAAACAGCGCATGGAATAAAGCTATCAACAAGCCTTCTGGGTCGAGGAAATATACCTAAAACCTTTGCAGGCCAAGTATAGTGTATCGTCTGAAACATTCGTCGCCTACTTCAGCGCATTGCTGAAACTGGTTCCATCGCCGATCGAATCCGTACTGAACGATCAAAAGCGACAACATAGAGTCAGCATCAACAAATTCGGCGAGTGCACATCCAAGACATCTTCAAAACAGGAACTTCAACGGCCCGTGGAACAAGAGGGGCCCACAACCGAATGCCAGATTTTCTTTTTGAAGAAAGAACCAAGGGGACCGAATCATGTCCGAGCAATTGAGCTCGAATACAGCCGGATTAAGGCAGCTGCAGGACCAACAACAACAACAATAACAACAAACACCCCCCCCCCTCCCAAAGAAAAAAAAAAGAAAGATGTATGGATGAAAAGTTCAAAGCTATGAAAAATCAAAACAAAATAAAAAACACATTTAGCTACCCCGGTATTGATTGCCAACTGTTATCAACAGTATAGTAAATAATTGGGAATGTTTACCATTGAGAATTTTATATAGAAAATATAAATTTCTTCCTCATCTCAGTTCTTTTGGAGGCGATATAATTATTGGTTTCCTCCTAATGTCAGAATAGAGATTATCTTTCTTTCTTTAGAACCTGCGTTTCTAAATCATGAATTAAATTATGCTGCATCTCCACTCTCTGAAGTTGCTGAATGTGAATTATTTTGTGATTGAAACAAAATAATGTTAAAAAGAATATGTTCCACAAACATTGACTTTGATGATTACAGTGATCATTATTATTTTATTATTATTTTTATTTTATTATTTTTTTGTGACATCGGACTGGTTTCGCGGCAGGTATATTCAGATATATTCACACGGAATAATCAAGCACAACATGTCGATTTCAAGAAGCATATTCTTATTCTGTGGTAGGCTGCTCTCGCGACCCATTATATATTCAAAAGACCCAAGCTCTTTTTCCCCTGAATAATTACGAAGGCTGTATTTTGAACTATATTCGATCAACAATTACTCAATTCCTGCACCAAGCTAAATCTTCTCATTTGGATTAGCTTGGGTGGGGGGGGTTGCAGGAGGTTGCATCGGTTTGGGAGGCGGATGGGTTTGTAAAATTCCACCTTGTCCGGTGAAAGTTTAGCATGAGATTGCAACGAGTTCCAGAGTGTAATTGTTGTAGTTGGGAAGTCTGCGAGATGTTGGATGTTATTTCGAGGCAGTAGAAATCGATGTATTCGAAAAATACTGGACACAGATACTGACCGACAGCACTGCATAGAAAACGCCCTAAAGATCAAAGCAACGATAAAATGACATGGTTACCTTCTATATTATCATATGGCATTCGGGAAAGGAGTGGGTTACCTACCCCTCAAGAACCGATTATTTGTATTTTTTTTTGTATTCTTGCTACAGGTGCAAGTGCTGACAGTTTGTGTTGCTCGATAGATAATAGTGAACCATAATTATGACATAATTAAACATGATTAGCATAATTCATTTAATTATTAGTTAACTTAATGAAGCATACATTTGTCCACAAGACTACAATATAATGAGCACTTTTTATTTAATCAAATTGTGAAATAATCATCAAAACCTCTTGAATTGCACACATCCCTTGTCGATTGCTGTAAATCAAAGCTTTCACAAATGTCTGCTTTCATTAACTCGTGCCAGCATTTAAAGAGTGTTGTTTTCATACATTTCTAGGGGCGTCTTCCATCTAGTGGAAATATTGAGATGATACGTAACGCAGATTAGCTTTCAATATGATCACCCAAGCGTGAACGGAATTATTCGTAATATTTAAAATCAAATCACATTATTATCACGACATTATGCATGCATTTAAATGTTTACAATGACTTAAAAAAATTAATTATAATAAACAAACATTCACTCATCGACAAAAAGGCTGAAGTGTTCTAAGTGGCTTAACATTATAATAATATTGCTATAGACAATTTACACAGTCGTCTATCGCCAAATTGCACAGTCTCACAAAAATAAGCATGTCTCTGATTCCAACGTGCCATTTAAAACGCCACATAAGCAAGAGAGATCGGGTTCAGCAAACGGATGATCTTCAATGACGCTCGCCTACAGACCATTCGTGAGTATATAACCCAACAACCAAGGGTTTGGACTCAACGCTTCTGTCCAACACTATTACCATGCATTCAATTCAAGCATTGTTCGGTGAGTAAGCAACTGCAGAGTGTCTCTACTCAGAAGTTTATCTACGATTTACGGAGCGTTTTATATGTGAGCGTGTTACAAAATAGCTTTTTATTCACGGAACCGTATTTCAATTAATTTACGTTGTTTATTTGACTTTTTTTTTTTTTTTTTTTTTTTTTTTTCGACTTCGACTTCGACTTGACTTGACTCACAAATCCCAAAGTTTCAATCGTACCCATAGATTACAATTAAGATAACACCAAGCATTCAAAAGAAGGTCATTGTTTTGGGGTTTCATCATTTCAGAATCGCTTGGAACCGTTCAAATGCACTTTGCGAACGGATTCAAAACTCTTGAATTCAGTGCTTTCTTCTTGTTTTGTCCTCTGCTTCATCATTAATTTCTTACTAATGCAGACAAAACATCTCCATATTGCTTCATTTAAATTCAATCATGTGATTGATTGGCTCCTAATTATATTCAGTAGCAGCGTACTATTGAGCAACATTTGAGCATTTCAGAGCAGATCATTCTCACAATGTGACAAATCAACCTGCTGATAATTTCATGTATTTGATCTCTCAAAATATGGACAATTAGCCAATAACTAATTGTAACTTTGTACATAATATTTGTACAACTATACAAACGTTGATTTGTGCACTTTTGAGACATCCCCTGGTCATAACGAGAAGTGCAAAACGAGTTACACTAACACTTCATCGACCATACATTAAATTATTATTTTCATTAATGTATTTTACTGCTTGTGGTGACTCACTGCTAGATAGAGCCAAGATTTGTTTGTCCTTGGAAAATTACATGGTATAGCGCGTAAAGCGAGTAACTTTTGGACAGGTTCATCAATGATTCAAATAGCCGTTGCTTGCAACATACCGGCTATAAGGTGTGAAAATGGATTGAATTAGTGCACCGCAAAGGCCAACACTGACCCCCGCAGTGAACGCACCCACCCCCGCCTATCATCAAATAGAACAGCGGGAAGGGGTCTATAATGCCACGAGACCATTGGAAACCGGTCCGTCTGTAGATGGCTAAATGACTCTTTAGTCACGGAAACTGTGCCGTACTTCTTTATGCACTTGATCTTTAAGTTCCTTTGCCCCGCAATAAGGAAACTTCCAATCACAAAGGATAATGTTATTACACGTTTTTTCGTGTTTCCTAATTATTTTCTCGATGACTATTCTGTGTATAACAAGTTCCATTTATTGTGATATTCATTTATAGGAGAGGATTCACAATACAGAAACATACGGAGCAAAATATTTGCATAGCAATACAAGATTGATTAAACTAGCATAGGTATTCACACCACCGAGCCTTTAATTTGATAAAGATTTTATAAAATTAATCAAAGGTGAAGACAATCGCTGATACTAAAACGGGCAAAGACAAAAGCCATAATGATCTGCCCGACTCAATCATAGACTGTGTAACAGAAGCAAGGTAAACTCAGCCTACATATCAGATTTTGTAATGGATTAGTAAGATTCAGAACGTAAAGCTAGATGCTTCCGACCTTTGAAATTAAAACGGTTCAGCTTAACTTTCATATCACCTTTACCTTTGACGATGTAGCAAGTTATGATATAATGAAAGTATGAGATCAAATTTTGATTATAATTACAATCCTCCCACATTTACACACATTTAATCATCTATTTTTGAAAGAAAAAAAAAGAAAAAATATTCAATTTATAATTATTAGTTACTACACACATATTTGTCAATGTGTTTTATGACATTATCATGAATACAATCTAGAGGGTCAATCTTGAGGGTATCGTCTACCTCAACGGATTCTCACAATAACTCTTGAGAAAATTTCAAAATGTTTTTATTTCTTGTGAACAGGTATTATCTTCTCGATAGCCCTGCGTTGCAGTTTGGCAAGCAATATTTGGTGGGCCAACCCGTGCCACGGCAGTTCCTGTTCCGCGATGACGTCACTCTCATTAGGGAACGTCGTCTGCGAAATCAACTCAAATGCAAGACGGTCATTGAGTGAGCAGGACATGAGTCTGGCCAAGAATTATGTTGCACAGCTTCGTCGCCGTTTGGGTGGGATGGACTCCGAATTGCTATCATTTCTGCAACGATACGTAAGTATCTCACACCGTCTCCTCACCAAGCCTTCTCTCACCATTCACCTTTCATCAGCAAAGCAACCGGCAAGTGCCTCAATTGGAGCTCTTGCAATCAAGAATCTGCTACAATTATCAACCCTCTGCGCACGAATTGACCCAAAAGGCAAACCCTGACAAACTCGTAGAAGCCGTAAGTAAAAAAGGTTCCCACATCACTTTTCATAGCTCAACGAATATTTGTTTTACAGTTACGAAATATGACTCGGTCTTCGTACCAACATCTTGCGGAAGCCTCACACCATCTCCACCAAATACTGAGCTACGAAAACACGCACGAAGCTCCTTCACTGTCTGAGGACATAGAGGACTTGAGGACATCCCACGATCATACCCTTTGCCAACTGCACCGTCTCCACAACCATCTTTCGGTGAATGGGCCTCACTCGGACACTCCCTGTCATGCATGGCGTTGCTTCATCCAATCCATGCCAAGACCCACCGATCACTGCTTGACCCCTGGTGACAGAACCACCTCCAGGCTAAACCATATACTCCTGCTTCAGCAGTCTAGAGACAAGCTTGGAAACATCCTGAATGATTTCTCTGCAGCGGAACATGAATTGCACTCGGCATCGAAGAGAAGTGGAGACGACATCTAAGTTTAAAAGGTTCTAGGTTTTACTCTGATTAAAAAAAGTTAAGTAATTTTGTCGGTTGGTCGGTTTTATCTACCGGGGTGATGGAATGAACATTGATAATTATTTATTTTTAATAAACGTTGGATTTTTGTTTGGTGTATCCGTTCAACTACATTTGTAATTAATTGTTACTAATTAATTAATAATTAATAATTAATTAATTGTTGTTAGGGGCATCTCACATCCCAATCCCCCAGGGTCTTTGATAATCCTATCACAGACTAATGGGCAAAATGATTTATGTAGGCCTCAGTGAAAATAATAAGTGCATATCTTATTGAATACCTTGACGTGCAATCACCCTTCTCAGTACAATGACGTTCTTATCGCACAAACATTTCGTTATTCTTGGTGGTCTATTTTAATGGAACACCACGTTCCTGGAATATATTACCCCTGCACATTCGTTCGTCACATTATTTGCATGTCAAGACACGAAATGAAGTCAAAATTCAAGACCATTATGGAGTACTCGTTGAAATTATTATGCTCTCATCATCCGCATGGATTCAAACGCTCCGTTGCCATGGCAACACCTGTGTTGATACCGAATAAGATTGTCTGAACACGCTGAATGTCTGCAGAACATCGCTCACAAGTCATCGCAATCATCAGATTTTGACAAGCCAAGTTTATTTACGAAATTGTGATGAAAGTTAGCTTCTACTAATATACTAATAATTACGGTGGCAGAAAGAAAATAACTATTTTATCTCTTGCGCACGACATACGCTGTCGTGCGCACGACATAGCTATCTATCCCACGAGTTAACGATGTCGTTTCCACGAAATATCTAACTCGTGGAAACGACATCGAAAACGAAGCTTTTTTAGCTATCCGGTGCGCACCAGATAATTCTAACACTGTCCGCACAGACGACCATATGTAACCCGATATCGACAACTGAACATGCTCAGGTTGAATCAGTTGTGGAGAAGCTGGATGTCTCTGTTCTGGCGTCGATTGATCACCCTTGTTTTCATGCTGTTATAGCTTTGTTTCGGAGACCACTGGTTTCAAGTAACCATGATTATAAATGGTCTGGCTCTGTTGATGCGTTGAGTCTCCGGTGGTCCCCACACGGACGCCATTCTCTATTGGGCTTCTTCACCAGGTGTAGAGGCGAGGACGAATGGTACACATGCGGTGGAGATTCTCAAACTCTTGCTTGGCGGCGAAGAGTTTCTCCGGGTTCAACTGGCGTGGTCTGGCTCACACAGGAGGGCCTTTCGTGACCACGTGATGGTCCACTCCGTGACGGGGCTCGTGCCGAGCAAAGTCTGGCTGCGTGATTTATGAAAACTCCTGCAACGGGATATCGTTGATGGGTTGATGTCACAATGATGAGAGACCAAGGGAGGTATTCACAAAATATTCCCAGGCTCAGGCTCAAGACTTAAGTCTGAGAATTCATTCCTCAGACCACTCTTAAGTGTGAATTCTCAGAAGTGTTTCTTAATTCTGAGAATCGAGTCTAAACTCTGAGAATACCATGTTAAACACGTCTTAACTCTGAAAGTCTAAATGGAGGACTCTCATGACTTAAAGATTCGTTTTAAAGAATACTTCCTCTCAATACACCTTTTATATTGATTAAATATCTTCTTGAACTATTTATGATCAGATAATGTTCAAGTACGTGCATAATGAATGGCTATTTTAGTTGTAATGAATAAAATAACAAATGAAGGTTGAAGAACGGGAAATCATAACGCTCTAAAGATGCTCTCAAAACAGTATGGTTTTAAGGGAAATTTCGATAGAGACGCTGATTTCAGCGAAGACTGAAATCGTTGATTTCTCGACAAATATCGGTAGAAATAGATCGTAGTAATGCACGTAATTCGTTATTCATATGTAAATTAAACAAATTGTAAAAGTTTTATACATACGTGTTGAAACAAAAATCGAAGCGACAGTTTCGTCACTTGCCGATCAGTCTCAGCCCTGGGAACTGGATAAAATTAAATTACTAGACTGAGGAATTGGCTTAGCTAAGAGTTCTTTGTGAATAGCTCCCTTTTCTGATATTGTTCAATCCGCACACATCATCCAAATCGGCTCCCATTACTGTGTCTATGTCAGACGCGGCATTGCAAAATAATCAGGTTCCTGCAAATGGTCCAGGCACGGATAAATGTTACTCACTCACAAGATGAAATTGACAGGGTTTTTTTAGATAAATTTTTACAGAGGCAAACTACATGTAGATTTTCTGTTGCTCTATACAAGTTTGATTGAGAGGACTAGAGGGAAAAAAAAACACATTTGTTATTTCAAGTTTCTCTACCTTAAATCTTAAAACAATTGCTACTAATTATGAAATTTTGGCACAGTTGTTATGAATCCATATCATGGTTACATATACGGCACCATAGTTATTACATCATAGCACCGAATAGCTCAGTTGGGTTGGCCACCTGACTGCAATTTTAGGTCACCTGGGAAGGTCGAGGTCCCAATTTTATGATAAGATAAGATAAGATAATAGTTTATTGCTTCAAGGGATATAATTATTGCGTACATTGTACATGATGAACTCAAAGAAAAATGAAAGGAAGTACAATGAAGCAATCAGAGCCAGATACAAGACTTGTATACAGGGTCCACAAGGCGTTATGATCGTAAGTGTTGGTCAACTGATGTTACTGTCTATACTGGCCTGCATAATAAATGCTCCTTGTGTTGTTTTCAAAACGAGTCAAGGGTTTGTCATTTGGAAATTGAGGCCTTCACATTATTGATGTGAGGATTTCAGGACTCACCAAATGCCATGTCCATCCATCAGATGTGAAGTTATTTGCAAGCCGCGTTTGGCTGCAATTGGAATCCGAAATTTTATCAGCAATCACCGGAGATATGCAGTGAATGTTAATGTTCCATCCGTGACCATTCATGAATATCCGGAAACAAAGTTTGATATTTCTTTCTTTTGCTGATGGTGCTTCGCCATTGATTCCTTTTGGGTGCCGAAGCGCCCACTTTATCAGAACGGTTCTTTTTGGGTGGCAGCTGTGGCGTATAAGAGCTAACTTCAGAATAATAGTATGGGTTACTCCTTGATGGCTTTCGTGGGGTGGCTGCCGTGTGTATCCGTGTTCGTCCGGATGGCTGTCGTTCTGCCACTGGCGTGATCTTCGTTGAATCAGGACTGCCGTGTCCAGTCGTGTTCATATGGCACACAATTGTACTTAAGCTTAAGTTCCCGTCCCATATAATCACGGATTAACACGGAAGTCCCCGTGAGGACTATATATAATGTTTCAATTTACCTCACATCATTGCTGGTGTCATGACGAATGAATCAATAATTCATCAGCATGTATATTTACCCAGATCCTTATGTCACGGACTTTTGAAGGGAATGAATTAATTTTCGAATTATTTTATTGTCTATAAATCAATATAAGAATTCAATCTGCATTCTATAATAGTATAATTCATATAATTATGGCACTGTCGAGATTTACTCGACAATTATTTACATAGTGACCACCAAATGCACCAATGGTATTTTTTTGACCAGTAAACAATAAATTCAATGACCAATGTGACTGCAGACAACGTGAGACTCCCTCCAATCAGCACAACAATATCTGTCATGGAATGAAGGCGCATGCGCAGTGACCCAGAAGGCGGTGGCTGAGCACACAGAAGGGGCTGCTTCTTCGGGTAGTACTGCAAGTGCAGTCGGTCCACCAATCCAGTTTCATAAACGCTGATCATCCTGAAGAAAATAAAATATATAACAAAGTCAATAATATATAGACAAGGCTGATGCAGTTGGAATTTCACTCCTTGTATAATTGATGGATTTATTCTAATTCTTACGTCCAGAACAAATTCATCCGAATTCCACCAAATAAAAATGTCATTGGGAATTCCTTAATCTGAATAATAACAATGAGATGACGCCATTGGTACCTGATGCGAATCAAGCCGGTTGAATAGATAAAATGTTCATCATTGGATTGTATTATTGAATGATGTTAATGCATACTAATATGTGTAACATCTGGCAATCCAGATCTATAGTTCGAAGTGGAAATCATACGATTTCACCACACCGTGTGACGGTTGCATGAGATTATATAATATTAGATTATATTACACATTCAAACAGGCCGTAACACATTGATGAATGTGACCTTTATAAACTTGACTCTCTCCTTTTGTTCTTTTAATTGTTTTGTTTTTTTGCATCGCTTTTTATTTTTAAGCAGAGGCTCAGCAATGGATATCATCCCGTAGCATACTTACACGTTATCAAATAATGGAGTAAGGGCGGAATTTTTTTGCAGCCCAAAATTGAAGTTTTCCTCGAGATTAGTTTTGTGAACTGCATATTCACAGCTCTGGTTGAAAAGAAGGAAGGAGTAATAGTCGATGAATATGTATTTTCCTTCCTTGACTCTCTCCAAGTGATAAAATACATCGGAATGGTATAGATTTCTGTCTCCAGAGTTGAAGACCCGTTTTGCAATCGTCTGATATGGCTCTCTTGTTGTGGACTGTGAATGAATGCATTGGTAACAAGTAGACTCAGCAGAGTCATTTACCCTGAGAAACATTTCAGGCGATCCTCCACTGGCAGTTCCAACTTCGTAATCGGTTTGCTCAGCTACATCATCAAGGTATACAAAAGGGGTGCTAAGCGATGACGAAGCTAGAAACGCCGTCAGATTTCCACTGTAAATCGCAGCCCATGAAATGGCAAACAGCCAGAAAAAGGAGGATAACAGTCTGCCTGCGCTGCTCCGAGGAATTTGTGGAGAGCCTGCAGGAAAAAATGAAAGGGTAGGGTGTTAATCAGTCAATATTGCAGATCACCTTGTTGTAAGAGAGTTGTAATTGAGTATTGCATGCACCACAATTTGTTAGTGAACAAATTGTCTTTCTTGGCATTTCCAATGATCCAGAATGATGCTGCTATTAAAAGAATTGATGCCAGAACGCAAAACCAAACAATTTGCTTTAAAGGCCTCAAAATAATGCCAAATAGGGCGGCACTTGGATCAGGTCTTTTATAAATGAAGCCTTGGTGCTCGGTGTAATATGGGAGCGATGCAAAATCCATGACTGGAAGTCGATCGTAGGTAACTGTGAGTGCCGCGCAAACTACATCAGCCTCCTGCAAGGCAGAAATCATAACATTTATTTCATAAATAATGAAATCATCGGATTAGTTGGCAAATGACATGGCTTGCTGCTTCTGATCAAATGCTTGTCATTTGATGACCATTTTTTTTTTTTTCACAATGGGGAGATAAGCCGATGTCCCATCTTTTTGAGAAAAAACTGATATCCATATAATATTATATGATATGCTCCGCAAGAGAGCTAGCTATCAATTTGATTGAACAAAAAATCCTTCAGATCCATCTGTGTGGGGATAATTAATTTCCAAATAGAATCATCATTTTGATGCATTGGCAATGTTGATAAAAACTCTTTGATATGTACTCAAAATGTGCTCTTGAACATAATGCTGATAAAGTGATGAGATAAAGTGAATGTCGTTGAAGGTGCGCTCACCTTTCTCTGCATCTGACCAACCAGTCCAGTCCACGAACCGTTTGCTTGTCTCATCCCCCACCCCCCATCAGGAGGCTCCACAAGCACATAACTGCAAAGTGAAAGAATTCCTTCAATCAACAGACAAAGAGAAGATGCGTGAAACTGCACCTGAAGTTCAGTGTATCAGCGAAAACGCATAAGAGATCAATGGCCATTCCCGTGTACTTTCCATGTTCATCTTTCATAACGAATGGTCCCCACTGGGAGTGAATGAACTGTTCATTACAATTGTATGACATGCATATAAAATACGCGTATAACATGTTGTAATTCCCCAATGTAGCCTTTAGAGTGATCAATGAGAATATAATCAATATTTCAGAAAATTAATATAAAGGTATTTCATCATTAATAATATTTATTAAACAATCCATGCTGTCATAAGATTTTAACGGTCTTCCTAAACATTTTTTTTTGTTCCAATGCTCTCATTTCATTGGTAAAATGATTGAGCTTTTCACCATCAAACCCATGTGTAATATAATTGAAATGAACAAACCGAATTAACAGCGACTGTCAACTGTATTCCATTCAAGCCATACTTCATCAATGGAAAAACGTCTTCCACAGTCTTTGGTGGCCAATGATTGACGTACCATCTTCGTTTGGAAAAGTTATCCCAGCCCAGATAGCGAAGATATGGAGTGTTTATCAACCCAGTATGCTGAATCGGAGCATGTGGAAGCATCAATTGTGATTAATAGAAAACTAACTTTACAGGTTATGATGGATAAGTGAGAAATATTAGTCCCTTGTTCTTGTACAACTGTGTTGTAATCTTCTGTGATCAAAATCCATTTGTAAATAAACTTGAAGTAGCCCGATTGGTTCAAAGCCTCATCATAATGGTTTGCCTGCGTGAGAACCAATCATTCGGTTTATCTTTCATGGAAACTAAAATATATTTTCACCAGATGCAGAAGACGGTCTATGCAGGGGCTTCTCGTAAACGCAATAATTACTGTATCTCTTCTACGATTAATGGCATGCAAAACCTGAAATTATATAATATTGAATCTATGAATTTAAAATTTATTCAATGACAACCATTACCTGCTTCAGGTGATGGGTATCACAGAAAGAGTTCACCGTGACCGACTTGACCTCAAGTCTTCCGTCCGATCGTTCATCACAAACGGCACCTGGTGAACATTGATGCTTTGATGCTAAAGTTAAACTCGCCGTATGGTTATAACTCACTTTGGGAATCGCAAATAATCGCTACATCCACTGAATTATTCTCCAAAACTCCAAGAGCTACGACCAGAGAATTCTGTGAGCAAGTTGCAACCCGTGATGGATTGTAGAAGGGCTTAGAACTGAAAAAAAAATATGGTTCAATCTCGAATGTTACTGTTAATATTAACTAGTATTATCACTAATTATAATAATACATAACTATACATGCATTTTAAATGGAAATGATAAAATGTGCATTTCAAAATACTTTTCGTTTGAAAAGATAATCGCGGCTATTGAAAAGGTTTGATTTAAGATTGAAATTTGCCTGACGGCAAATATTCCAGTCCATATCTTGGGGTAGAATTACGATTAGATATATATCAATTAAAAACTCGACATGCATCATGCGTGACAGAGGGTTGAACATAGCCCTGTTTCAAGGAAATGGGGCATTGTGTTTATACCCACTCTTGAACGAGTTGCCATGACAACGCTTGACAAATAAACAGTGATAATCCGACAAATCCCAAAATTTAGATATCAACAATTCGGAAAAAAAAAAATAAAAAATAAAATAAGAAAATAAACAGGACAGTTATTTATATAATTTTATATAATTTTCAACATTGAAGGTCATTCAAAGTAGAAACTCATTGATATAAAGACACATAAATTGTTGCATTTTTCCAATTAGGGCATAGGTGGTGATCACTAGTGCAAAGTTTGTACACTATGTCGGACACATTATTGAAACATGTCCATAATCGGGCCTAAAATCGCACATTTCCCTCTCCAAATGCACATGCCGTTATATACATTTTGAAATTATATCTATTGACGTAAATAGCTTAGATAGCTCACACTAAATACACACTTTTAGAAGCGCGCATGCGCAACAAAGCGCGTTTTACATCAATAAACTACAAATTTGACACTTTCACAATTATATCTAAATTAATTAATTATCTTATAATCTAAAATTGACCGAAATGCCTTGGTAATTTTTATTCGTTCAATGATTATGCGCACTGCACTGATATCTTATTTTGAATTTTCCATAGAATAGTAAAGCCTATCTCTTTCTTGATGATCATAATGCCCATTTTTCTGTATCAGCGAGAAGGCTGTATGCAATAGGATCTCAGATCATTCGTCTCAGAGAGCTAATCACAATATTTGCCCGCAGTCGCTGTAATCCCAGTCGTTACGTGTACTTAGAGAATTGAAGTATGGAAGCGGCTCGGAGGCTGCCTTGAAAGCTTCCTCTTAATCTATTTGTTCATACAAGAATCGAGCAGGAGACAAAAGAACTATGTCAGCAGATGACAGCAGAGTAAACATGCTGTTTATTGTTTATCGGCTTCATGAGTTTGATCTTTCCTCCTCGGAAGACAGTGAGGTTTGGGACTCATGTGCTTGCATGAGTCCATACTATATTCTAACACATTGGGCATCATGACCTTTGCTCTCTGAAACGAGGTGACATTTACCATTACATGATGGCCTATACTGTGATAAGTGCTTCGGAAAAATATCGCTGGATACCTTGTGTACAACGCAGACAATACCAGTAAACGACTTATTTAGATACCAAAGAAACCTGTCGATCTATAAAGAACTCGATAATTGGGTCAGTCTTGGGTTTGGGGTCAAAATGTACCATAATTATGTTGTGTAATGATCGTCAATGCCATGGGTCGATCACAGTGGTTCCAGATAGTTTCTTTCTTTCTGGAGTGTGAATGCGAATTAGGTCAAGTCTCTTTTGGCTAACAGCCAACTTACTATTCAATAATAAAATATGATGTCACAATATGCTAACAATGCCAAATAGCATCCTAACATATAAGAAACAGTGGTAATTTGTTTCAAACAAAATACCAATTATAAATTTGTGAATATACAAATTAGAAGTAACAATAATTATTAGTTTGCTCGCATTCACCGTAAATCTAATAGGATAAATTGTTATTAATATACTGTATTAGTATAACTTTTATTTGGCATACAGTTGTATCTGCATGTACTCATTATTTGCTGAGCGACACAGTTTTGAGTATCAAAAAATTTGATAAATCTATATTAGTAAAAAAAGGCGATCAAAACGTTAGCCAGCGAGTTGTTAGTAGGGATTTATTTAGGTGTTAATTCATTTTTTTCGCACGCAAAGAAAAAGACAAAGAAAGAATCAAACGTAAAAATAAAATGATAATAACAGAAATAATCAATCGTTTCTCTGTGCACCCATGGGCCAAGCCACTTCGGCGAACAAAAGCCGGTTGTTCACATGCATTGCAGGGCATTGTCACTTTGAACCCTTTGAACTTTGCGTTCTCATAAAATATAACAGAGATTTACGTGGCTTCACATTTCTGGGCTGCTAAGAATACCTTGAGATCATCATCTGCGCAGGCTTCATCGATTAGAAACAAGTATCTGTCTTGTAAACCACCATCGCTTACCGGTGAAAGCCTTGCGCTTGAGGTGGATATATAATGCCGTTCCTTCATATATGGTTTCATAGGAAATGCGAGGAACGTCCAAAAGTAATGAGCCTCGAGGGAGAAACGAAGTCCGATTCACTTGTGCTTTCGCATTATGTTGCCTGGCAACCGATATAAGTTCCTTGTAAAATGACCCTAATGATTCAGCGCTTCTTGAGAAATGAAAAACCGTTCAAGAGAGTCAGCATTTCTTAGTTTCCTCGCCTCATTAAACATGTAAAACAGTTTATGTAGCGTTAATGAAGTTGAAACAAATTTTTGTTAAAGGGTGAAAGTAATCGTAATATTGATTTCTGCTCTTCTTGATACAAGAATTATAACGCTCACTGGCCATTTTAATATTTCTCTCTGGAAGCCAATGAGACCGAACCGTATCTGAGCAATTGAGCTCGGATACCGCCGGGTTTAGGGAAAACCAGGCTCCCGGCGAACGTATCGCCTGAATGGGTTGGGTGTGCATGTGTGCCTCGTGCCTTCCCCTCTCAAAAAAAAATATTGTTTGTCGGTCTATTCGGGCTGAGATGGAGATATATAAATAAAGAGAAAGATTAATACAATACAAATGAAACAAGTAAACTTAGAGAGAATAGACCAACCAGTAAGCTCGCTATGAACTGGCGACATCAACAGCAACACGAGATACAGAACAAACAGCAGTGATGCACTAACGTGTTTTAATGCACTATTGGCGTTCTGTTAAACGGAGTGCTTTTCTTGGGTAACTGAGTCGGGAGGGAATCATTCGTGGCATCGCATTTTAATTGGATTGCACACATGTCGAACATTTTACCTACTGATATTCATAGCTGCATCTCGTCATCTTCTTTGAAATGTCAACAGCAAAAACACAATAAGGCAAACGCACCCGATGACATTCTTTCCTTTTTGCCCAAGAGCTTCTGCTCTCAGCAGATAACCGAAGCTCTGACTCGAATGTATGTAACGCATGGCATGTCATTTATAAACAGAGAAATATAATTGTTCCTAGAATAAACCATCGAGGTGCTCTTTCCGTTGAGATTCTCAACCCTCAATTACAAATTTTACAATTATTTGCGTACAATCTGAAAAATAGCCTCGTTATCAGCAAAAAAAGCATGATTTTTGAATTTGTGTAAGCAAGGAGTGACAAAATGATACCTTAGTGGGTATACGGATGACAGAAAATGTTCGGCATATCGTTTGCATAGACGGACGGAGAATTGGGTGGAATTTGAATAATCGTTCATTATACGAGAAATCCCATCGTTTACTTGTAAAATAACAAAACACGAGAAATAAGAGACTTTGGTGTTACGAATTGAACATGATTTTGGCACCCAAAGGAAAACACTTAGCTTGCATCATTTGTGGCAAGTCTTTGCAAACAAGTTCTCTCTTGCTTGGCGTACCAAAAGATGTCATGCTTATATGTTATTAGGCTTAGAGCCATGCATATATAGGCTTATATATTCATTATCGACTACGAAGTTTTGTATTATTGGTATATGTCATTACGTTGTCATGCTACGCACAATGATTATATAGCATGCGTCATCGTTTTATATCATGCAAATATCACGCTTGAAATTTGTTATGCACATATTAGATGGAAATGAGGCAACAGGTAGGAAATTGAAAGTTTGAAATTGATTGCAGAATTGTTCATATACTTTTAGGTCTCTTGGACTTCTTTTGATTGCGAGCTGATGAAGGTGGCACCTGGTTGAGGCGCGCTTGAGGTGGGAACGAGGGTCTGTATGCGCTTCAGGGAAGAGTTATCCGGTGTTGTTGGGGTGCAGTACTGTCTGCTTGTAAATCATTGCTGCGTGGGCTGTTTTCCTGCGAACTGATATCGTGAGCATGTTATCCGTGATGTGGATCATTCGCAGAGTGCTTTGCTGAAATAGTTTTGTCAGTTGAGCTTCGCTTGTAGCATGCGCTCCATCACTTTAAAGCGGACCACATCAGTGATTTGTAGAGGACTGTCAGCTGGTTTTTAGTACAGTAGGGACGCACCCTCATCAGGTAGGTCTTTGCTATTCTTCCCTTGTTCAGAACATGGTTGATGTGGTCTTGCATCGTAAGGTTTCGATCAACATGTGCTTTGAATAGGCGTGTTGTTGGTTGGTCTGGGTTTTTTTCTGGGTGTCATAGCGGATAGAAAATTGTCATCACTTCTTAACTTGGCTTCATCGTGATCCCAACATTGTGGCACGCGTCCGTTACTTTTTGTTTGATTCTGTCCGGTTCTGATCGATCTTGGCTTAAGATGTTTAGGTCATCAGCAAAAGCGATGCCGTGGTTCTCAGTTGCATCTATTATTGTGGTAAAGTATATATTCCATATAATTGGGCCTAAGCCTCTTCCATGAACGACTCCAATATCTAGAGGGTGGGCATCTGATTGAGCCCCATTGCGTTCTATCATCCCAGGCGATACTTTGCATTGCAACAAACCTCCAACAACTAAGATTCGCCGTCTCACTCGCGCCATTCGCTGTCTCACCGGTCTTTGAGTACAAGAAAATTGCATTTTCTCTGCAATAATCAGTCAAACGTCAGTGAAATCACATCCAAACGACAGGTGACACTATATTTCGAATATTCCATCAACTCGACATTGTCATGTATAGTTGTAATTAATTTCTATCAACAAAATTGTGTGCCGAAAGATCGATTCTGAGGAGGAGGGGTCAAACTGTGCGAGCTTACGTTTATGAGATTTTTTTTTCTTCTTAAAATCAGACAATATCGATTTGGTTCTGATTTGAATTTGTGTTACTTTGATCGTTTTTTCCATTCTTGTTGTTAGTTAGGACTATCAAATACCGTATCCATAGTATAGTGCTAGTTGTTAGCCTGAGTTGCAAATAAGAATAATATTGATTACAGCTCTGACTGTCTGTAATTTTGACCCAAAATGCACTCTTATTTTGCTTATTCAACTCGTCTATGAATCTTGAAATTTTGGCAAATTAACCAATATAATTGCAGTGATAATTGATGTAACAATTATTATGAGCTCAGTCCTTGTTGTGTAGCATATCGATATCTTTACCCAAACAAAAGCTATCGAGAAAAAACGCCCCAAAAATTAAGGGGCTGAAATTCATGAAAAATACATTGCGAACGGATCAGATTTGATGTAACTCTCTTTACAATTACTGGTCGACAAAGATATAGTTTGTAACCTGGAAATATTCGATGCAATCTTGGCAATGTATACATATTAATTCTTTATTAGGACAATTGGTAAAATGAGATCCATACTGTTTCGTACAAGCGAAGACTCCAGTCCTACATGACACCCAAGCTGACTTGCATGAAAACAACAACAAAAAAACAAAAACAAAAAACAAAAAAACAAAAAACATCTTCGACAACCTCTTTACACGCGAAATTCTGAGCGCGTTTTCGCATTCTAAACCAAAACAGGGGCGATATGTATCATGCGACTTGGAGGCCAAATGAAGCTCATTTAAACCAAATATGTTTCCATGACAACATGGCAAATTCTAGTGCGTTATGAGCTCAGATGTGTTATGGTACACTGAACGAGAAGGAAACAATGTGTTGCAACCGAGAGACAAAGAAACAATTGAATGTTTGTTGTTGATTGAGGAAAATGACAGGCAAAGTATTTGCTCGTTAATTAAGGCTATTAATTAATTTAATTAATTATTAGTTAAAACACAGGATTTCTTTCTTTGACTCAAAATGCAAAGCTTCGCCTTTTCCTCGTGTCTTAAAACTCTTTCATAGAAATCTCACAATAGTATATCCACATGCTCATCTTATGAGCAATGTAACCATGCACCCATGTCTCTTAAATTTCAATCACTTCCACCAATTCCAACCAAATTTATAATAACCTCAAACCCAACAATGAATAATTAGTATAGTAATATGTACTATTATATTATATTCCAGCATGCAGTGGTAGTGGCACTGATTGGCTGGTGGCACAGAGTGGTCCAATAATTATTAATTAATTAATAATTAATCATCACATCCTCAAATGCATAGGCAAAAATAATAATGTTCTTTATAAAACGCAAGATAAAAAAAAAAAATAAAAAAAATCCAAACTTCTAAGGATCTCTGTGAAAGTAGCAAGCATTGTTACTAAACTAAGTAATTGTACAGAACGAATTTGGTTCACGGCTTCATCTTTGCAAGTGATACTAACTAGACAATATCGGTGGTGATTGGTTCCTCTCACCTGGAAAACTGGGCGGTGATTCCAAAACTGACGGTGAATACAAATACACAGAGCCGTTCCATATCTGCGACTGCACTGCGAACTATTGATGGCGTTCGCCCTTTTGTACTAATCTCTGAGCAGAGGATGTCACTCGATGCCATAATGATGAGGCCGTATCATTCGACTGCCCCATTAAATTGATCTATCCACCTCCATGACCGTGCATTTCATTCTTGCGTAAACATTGGTTATAATTATGAGAATAACTCTCTCTGTGTGTACAATTAGCTTTATGGGGGCCAAATTGTGCGATCACACAAAGTTCATCGATTAATGTTCGCCTTAAATGCTTCCTTGTTGTAGTTCTGTGTGCACCGTCTTTATTATGACATCACGAAATAATTAACACCGGAGGGGACGGAAAGTTAAATGGTATTGTTCATGATACATGTAACAGAGAACTATTAATATTTAGTTATTATGTAATAACCTGCATGCACTACACGGACAGCAACTTTGCTGGCATCACCATTCACTAATTACTGTGCTAGGAGTATATGAATATGTGAGTGATTGAGTGATAAAGTTTATTGAATAGCTTATAATTTAATTGAATAACCTGGTAATCTTAATTCGCGTGTTTGAATCTATTATAATCTCCATTATTTTCTTCTAGCATTCACTCCATTGCTTTTCTTCAGGATCTACTTGCAATATTCTGCTCTATTCTCTAACCCCTTTTCTTTTGGCTATTCATTTAATTGCGCCATGTTTGTATATTTATTGTGGCTGGCAATCAAACCGACCAGCAAACAGTGCTTTTGGTGCAAGTATTTAAACTCTCCTCTTTATAATTTATTATTATAACACTGTGTCATAGTCATTACAATCATTTAAGTTTGTCTAAATTCACATCTTCAATAAATCATCACCAAATTTAATCCTTCACCCTGGATAATATTCAAACATAGCAAAAGCTACCCTGCCCATAAATATACATAGACCATCAAAGAGAATGTCTGCATATACTGATCCAGTGCTCTCGAGAGGCAGGATGTCACTGAATCAACAAACGAAAACATGTTTCATCACGAGCGAATAATCTCTGATGTGGTGGTTGGACAAAAGCGAGAGTTCTTTAATCAAAAGCTACAATTGCACATCACGTGGAAGGACACGTGGTTAAAAGGTATTGCACCAATTACAACGGAGCTTAAGGAACGAAGTCTACAACTACATGAAAGATAAACAGATGAAACAGCCAAAGCGGCGGTATGGTGGATATGCATATTCTGTAACTTTTTTGTACAGTTTCCGATGCTTTGGAGTTGAATGCAACGGATATCGTACCCAGATATGTCGTATCGATGTCCAGAATGGGGAGCATTTGGTCTATTTTTGACGCAATCCATAGGCGGCGTCCGATTGTTCGTTGCCCGCATTCTGATAGATCCACTTGAAAACCTTTAAAGACAGAATGATTGTCTCGCGCAAGCACAATCTGATATTCATCTTGCGTCTGCCGATTGATTTTTGCGAATCATTTGCTATTCAGATCGAGCTGAGATGGCCGCTTGAGTGAGATCGCTGCAAATGCATGGGGAAATGGTGCTTCTTTTTTTATCCATTGTTGCTTCGGTTTTATTCAGCCAAAAAAAAAAAAAAAAAAAACTAAAAAGAAATATATACCTACCACAACTATCTACCTTGACCAGGAAATAAGAGTGTGGTTTCAGTTTGCGGATCATAACCCATTTAAATGTAATAATAGGCATGACATAAATGAAATTTAGTTAAATAAAAATAATATTGACTGTCGGTTAAAGTAAGTTTTGGGAGCATGCATGAACTATCAATACATTATTATCACGCAGAGATCAGGAAAGAAGATAGAACGACTAATAAATAGGAACACATTTTCAGTGAATCGGAATCTATTGAGGACAACAGTGGCTGCAAAATATGCAAAAATAATTGTGTGTTTCCTCATAGCCTTAGGCAGTGGA
The DNA here is from genome assembly GCA_000328365.1 of Capitella teleta. Taxonomy (NCBI): domain Eukaryota; kingdom Metazoa; phylum Annelida; class Polychaeta; family Capitellidae; genus Capitella; species Capitella teleta. Next base: position 77,626 of record KB308834.1, on the reverse strand, counting down.
GCAATAACCTGAAGCAAATCCTCGATTTCCTCCAAATCGGAATCCATTCTGCAAAAAGCAGCCGAGACATCTTCACGTACCGCCTTACAAAGCTGCATTTAGATAGACGCATCTGAATACGCCATCGATCTCAAACTCATCGAGTTGAAAGCGACAAAGTGAACGCTTTGATCTTCTCGGAGGTGTTTCAGGCTTGAAGCCATTTGGGACGCAACACTTGCTTAAGGAATGTTTATATACCGGACCGTGGCGAGCATTGTTTTTCTCTCCCAAGATCAAACTTCCAAGTCCAGAGAATTCGAGAGTGTGCTTATCGGGACCGACTATAGAGGGCTGGGGTAACTTTTGTTTTCTTTAAATCATATATTGTTATGCATTTTGGTATAAACTAATATTAATAATTAAATTATAGTTTTTATTATGCTATCTGCAAGTTGAATCAAACATCGTATCAATATTAATTCACTTTAGAATGATTGATTGGCTTTATTATATGCTATTACGTTTTTATGTTTTCAATAAATTCAGTAGCATTATTATTTTGTCATAACTAATTATTAATTTTGCATCATTATTCAATTACAACATTACAGCTACTACATCGAGTCATTATAGTACTTTATATTTCTCTTGATTGGATGGCATTGTATGAGTGTTAAAGATCGATAATTTCTCTATCAAAAGCACATGTTTTTGCTGAAAAGCATTTGGGTGCTAAGTAGCTCAGTGGGTTTAGCCGACTGACTGCAATCATGTGTCGACCGTGGACGATGAGGTCCGGGTTTGAGACTTAGTCGAGACGAGGTTTATGATTGTGAATTACAACTGTAATTTGTTATATGGTTCATTTTCAAGAGTGTCATTTTTGGGCTAGAATTCTTAGGTTACTAGCTCTTGCTACTGGCTACTGGCTCTGGCTATACTAGCTCTGGCTACTGGATACTGGCTACTATCATATAAATGTAAACTGAAAACCCCAAAAAGATAACCTCCCTTAGAAATATACCTAGAATATATACTTACACTTTTCCAATGTCTCCCATAATTGGCACGGACATAGAACAACCCTGTTTACACTTGTAAGAACCATTTAAAAACCATTTAAGAATTTCATGGAGCGTGGATCCTTCTAGATCTCAATTTATGGAGAAGGGATCAAAATCAAAAGGAACACTTTAATGGGCCCATCAACATAATTATTCAAAACAATAATCAATACGGGATATGACCAACCCTGGCCTCTACACATTATCGATATACCGTTGGGCAATAAGATTCCCACTAATGAGTATGAGTGAAGTTTTGGTCCAACGGGATATTCCTACCCATAGCACCAAATTTGCTTCACCTCATTGATCGAACTCTTGCAAGCAGTTTGATGCATGACTTTCTCCTTTCTCCTCCGCACTCCTACTCTTCCGTCTGCGTTAAACACCTTTAATCTTAATTCCTCCGAACGACGGACCTTGCAGTTTCCGGTTCCGGTTCCGGGAATGTGAGAGGACCATGCACCGATCCTGTCTTCCGGATGTCACAGAGGGCCGTCCAGGCTGAGTTCGGTTCTCCAATCGACCAGTTTTGACAACACACGCTGCCTTAGTCATTGTGTTGTCTTTTTTTGCGCATCCCATTAGACCGAGCTATGCTTGCAGTACCAATTCCAGCGTCCATCATGCCAGAGTCATTTCAAATTTGAAGGTGGTGAATTGTTTGTCAATAGTTCAGGAACACATTGACCAAGTTAGAGCAGTTTTTGACTGTTTACAAGGAAGTTGTAAAAAATTGACATGTTTTACCCAAAAACTGATTAACTCAAAAGAGAATATTGTTTCTCGTTTTCATGTTAGCCTATTATAATCTCAGACAATAGCCATCCAAATTGCTCATGATTATTTGACTAATAAGTGTGATTAATACCCAAAATAAAAAGGGGTACTTTCTTTTGGCTTTTAGTTTATGATGGTGTCCGATTGAAGCTCGTTGTATGCATGCATTGTGTGTAAATGGAATTCAGAGTACAGTGACATGAAATAATTCAAACGACGCCCATGAAAAACATCAACCTCGTACATTTCACTATTCCATCCGTGAGGTGGTTATCCGCCTAACAAAAACCTGACTCGTGCAATACGCTACAATCTCTATTAGGAGTGAATGTCTCTTTCAGTCTCATTTCTTGTTTCAAAAATATGCTTGTATTGAAATATGTACGTATCATAGCTATAGGAACACACCACTTTAGCTCAATTTTCTGATCCTCATATCAAATCCTTTTAAACATTTAAACATTCAGCTCCACTTTTATGGAACCAACTTCCAAAATTTATCCGCGCATCCGATTCACTTGAATCTTTTAAAACACTTTTAAAAACATATCATTTTAAAAATGCCTTCTGACTGTTTAACTGGTTAACTTACAGTATTAATTTTACCTTTCTATCTTGCTTTATCTTTTATTTAGCTTTTATCCTACCTTTTATTATTTCATAATTTTTTTCCTCTTTAATTTCGTTTCTTCATTTTTAATGTAATGTTTCACTTTATATACCAATTGTAACACGCCTTCTTCGAACAACGCCAGTTGCAGAAGGCGTGGAATAAATGTGAATAAATAAATAAAAAATAAATAAAAAAAATCCATCATATCAAATTAATAAAATGTAATTTATGCGTATGTAATTTCTGATGGTGCGGTCAGTTATTGATGCCTACACTTTTGGGGGCCACATATGACATGCAGATCAAGCTTATAGATGCATAAAAGAACTCTAAATCAATGATATGAGTGAATGGTCGGAACTCCAAAAGATCTGTAATGGCATTTGGGTAAAAGACTGACGTGGATTGATCAATGAGCATTGGCTAAGAAGAGAAGTGAGAATGTTTTGTCGATTGGCCTGCTTCCTGTGGGACCAAATTTCAGAGTTACCAGCTCAAAGCTAAATGCAAATAAGGCATAACATATGGACCGCGTAGCAAGATAAGTTGCAAAGGTTACATTCACGTGGAATGGTGTCAATTGTAGCAAGCTGCTAATGTCGAACTGCAAATAGTACATGAGAGGATGAAGAAGACAACATCAACCTCAGTCGGAATAAACAGCGTCAACCAGGGCAACCCACAAGATTCATAACTTTTCAAGGGTTGATCAACTGTATTTTTTTTATTTTTTTTTGAAAGGTTAAGAGCATATTACCATGTTAAAATATTATATTATAATTTTGAACTATCCATCCAAACGATCGTCATCCATCCTCTGTATTAATCGAACCTCGGGTATTTGTTTATGGTAATGGTATTGATAATCCATTGTGCAGTTTGCCCACAAAGTACAGCCTATGCACTTACTCAAATTACTGTAATTCGGATACCTTTTGAAATGTATCCTGATGAATCTTCACGATTTGAGAACGTAAAGGTTGAGTGGTGGAGCCACTCATCTTATTGTGAATAATGCCTCTAATTAAGCAACGCGTGAAAGCAGGACATGAAGCAACCGACACGTAATTAGGTCAACCGTAATTAGGTCAAATAACGTGTCATTTAACATTTTCTTCAAGAGATGCTTCACTTCTATTCGCAAGAACAATTTTTACGCTAAAATTAACAAACGCTTTATGTCGTACCACTGGTGTTAAATAATTGCGCAACCTATTCAAGTAACTGGACTGAAATTTTGATATTATTTTACATTCATATATTATAATTATTATATTCGATTCATCCATTATTTTAATACTTAAATTTAAGTTTTTTGCGTACCAGAAATTTAGTTGGCCCAATTTTAAATTGTCGGTGAGAGCTTCCCGTTAATGATATTGTTATAATGAGAAAGAAAGGCTTAATATAGCTCATTAATTTTCACTTCACTTCAATGCGTTTTGTACTCGCATAAACCAACATTCGGATCTTTCTCAATTGAGTGATAATCATCTGGTATAATACACATTCGACCTCCACGTTTGCAGACTTGATTAATTTGGAATGAATCAATTAAATTTATTCCTGGATAATGAAATAAGTTTTTAAAGTGCCCGTTGTTTGAATCTACGAGCATACCTGTTGCCTTGGACGGAGTGTATTGCAGACATTCTTCTGGAGGGGGAGGGGGTCATGCTTCATGTTTCCCGGAACCCTTTTGTTCTGATACGAACACAGAGGTTGAGGACTTGACACGTGATTCGTCAAGTCACGTGCAATAGAGAATCTCATGCAAATAAAGCAATATGAAAACGTATATTCCAACACGGAGATGATTTCTGGTGAGTTCTCGTCAAATCAAATAGGCTCCATATTCATTCATTTGTGTCTACTGTTTGAATTGTTCTGTCAGCGATTTGCCCCATCGAACGTCTTCACTAGGATCATTATTTTGGTTTAGCAGACCAATAGAACCCCCAGTAGAACAAGGCCGGTCACAGGGTGTCTAGGTGCCGCCTCTGACATCCCTGGGAGAAGATTTTCCCCCATCATCTAGATTATCTATTTTTCTTGTTTCTGTTGCTGGTTGCAGTGAGTCAAGTTTAGTAAATTATCAGATGTTCCTTCTTTTAGTTTATTTTTTTCCAGATATATGTTTAGCAACATATTTATTGCATGAACTTCTAATCAGAATTCTCGTGCAAAACAAGATTGACATATCTTAGCAATCAGCAATAAATACAATTAAATTTAAAGATAAATTAAAACAAATTGAAGATATTATAAGGCCTTTGAGTAGATCAGGTTCGGTTGAGACGCATTGAAAGTTTAGGAGCCCCTTTTTTGCAATTTTCTCTGGATTTTGTGATCGGATTCCGCGGATTTTGTTTGCATATTGTGAGGTATTGTTCTATAGAACCTATCTGTGTTCTCGTTATTTTGTTTTCTTTTTGTTTTGTACGTCTCAACCGAGGTTATTGTACATCATATTTCTCTAAGTGCATGACTTTGAGCGATCGAGGTCATCGTTACGCTTGACTGGTCAGCATTGACCGGTTCGTTCGTATTGTCATATTTTTATCTCGATTTTTCCCCTCTTTTACCTGTGTTCAGCTGATTGTTGCGTAGTTCTGGTGTGCATGAACAACCATACAGCATGTCCGAAACTGATGCTACCCCACCTGATGATCCGGGTGATCAAAGTTCACCTGTCACTAATGCATTATTAGGCTACGTGTTCAACTGCATGCACTTTAGTTCTGTGTATAACTTACGGGCTGTTGTACTTGGACACTTTTCGGCTGATGCAATACACAAAGCAAAGGAGACTCTGGCTCAACATGTTGCGTCTTCAGTTGTGGGAGAGGCCTTTTTCACGACTCGACGCGGTTCCTCTGCAAGAGGGAAAGCAAAGGCAAGGACCGGAAAAGCAAAGGAAAAGGAAGAAATGGAGCTGGATGACATCATTGAGGCCATGGAGGCGATGGATAAAGCCGGAGTCAGCGTGGATTCCATATTCCCGCGTTTGAGCTGCATCTTCTTCCGA
>KB308834.1:0-55346 GCA_000328365.1 Capitella teleta | reverse complement strand
AAATTTGAGAAGTATTGTTCCGTGGACTCAATGAACCAACTCGAAACACTCACTTGAACTGGTTGGCATTGCATATGGTCACTGCAGGGAAGACCATGGTTCCGTTGTATTTGATCTCAACATTAACTGCTTTCGGGTGCGACATCAAGTGCTGCACTTTGTCGACGACAAGATAGACGAACAATGAGAACGCACCCAGTAGTACGACCATCCATATAATTCTGAAACCATAGCGAATGTAACTACATGCACATCGGTTACATAATGCTCACTTTCTGATAACGAATGCACTTCTGAGTGTTACGTAACGCAATCCATGGAGAGTCGTCTCCTGGGTGTAGTCATAAAGTAAACTCTTCCAACTTGGTGTTTTCTCTGGCTCTGGAATTAACACTTACATCAAGGCAATTAATTAAGAAACACTTACATCAAGGCAGTTAATTAAGTAGCACTTACATCAAGGCAATTTAATCGAATTTGATTTTCTTATTTTATACATATAAAAATGTAGTTTATTGTAAATTCATGTATAGCTCTAAATAAAATTAGTGACGCAAGAGAACAATGAACCCAAGACTCTCGAGCCTATCTTTAATCTCCTTGATTTCTTAATAATAATAAAATAAAATAAAATACATTATATAGCGTAAAGTCCAGAGATCTCTAATTACTATTCACAATAAACAGAATATAAAAGAGTAAACTTAAAAATGATTAAAAAGTTACATGGAATAAAAATGTTCTCAGAATAAAAATGTCTTAAATTGACTTTTAAAAGAGATAGTTTTAATAGTCAGGTAAAGCGTTCCACATGCATGGTGCAGCCACACTAAAAGCACGATCACGAATTAAAACTAAAGTGGTAAAAGGCAGAGTAAAAATAAGGCGAGCTGCTACCACGTCTGACTCATGCACTTGAAGTTATTGAGGCAGTAAGCCAGGGTGCCACGTAAAACATAAAAAAAAAACTGTCACCAAAAGCTCGTATTTGACGCTTCATCTAAAAGATAATCACAACTCACCAGGAGTCATGTTGACGCCGTTCGCAGAATCACACCTGCCCTTTACCCAACCATCTCTATATAGTCGGCTTCATTTTCACTTTTGATAAGCATTAAATTTTCAGCGATGGCCATTTTGTCAATGAATGCCATGCAATTAGCCAGCATCTTTTATTCAATGCAAAGTGATTGAAATTATTCAGAAGGTTTTAAATATTCAGTTTTCTCCTTGGATATGGATATCAACAAGCAAATTTTATGGCCTCATTGGACATAAACTTATAATTACAAAATAATTTCCAAATTTGTCTCTCGGGTTACTCATTTGGCGGACCCTCTCTCATTCAATTAGTCTCCTACGGACAATTGTTGCTCAGATATGATTATCCTGGAGCGGAGTTCTTTACAAATGCTGAGCGCAGTGCATTCTGGTCTAGCCAAGAACTAGGTCACTACAGGACACAATGGCACAAAATTTCGGAATTTTCTTTATGATAATTATACGAACGATAGAATTACCCAAAATTTTGATGTAAATTTGGCGTGATTGTATGACTCGGATTTTCAAACGTTTTTTTCTACAGCAACGAATGGTGCGCTGCATGTGCCCACACTATCCTATGATGCAGCGTCATGCAAAAGCGAAATGGATTTGCCATAATTATAGTCTATGGTCGTCAGTTAAAATTCCTTTCACTTCGGCACAGTGAAGTCAGTCTTTGGACATCCTCTGCGACCCTTTGCTGACTGCTTACCTCGCTCAAATTCGGAAAATAGTATAACCATTGAATTACAAGTATTACTATGCAATGTTAAAGTGTCTATGACACTTTATAATGTGTTTTTATAGTACATATTGTAATCTGGGGGCTGAAATGTCATAGACACTTTAAAGCACCTATTCACCACGAAACAAGGCTCACAGAAAACATCCCGGACTCTTGCGTGGTTGTGAATAACTCCAGTCTTGTGCGTGGCGATCGTTCTGAACAGTCCGACAAAAGACACGGAGGTGCTGTATATGCTTACATTAACACACATTGGTGTACAAACTTCCGTCATCAAACACACTTCGTTCACAGTTAATGTTGAGATCATATGTGTGCAGGGTCGACCATTTCATCTACCGCTGTGTCGCCTTCATCGTGATCTTCATCTCACCCAGTGCTGATGCCAACAGAGCTGCAAAAGCGATAGCGTCTGTTGCAGAACACAGTGCAAGAAAGCCTCAGCAAGAACTGTTCCCCTGCAAGAACTGTTCTTCGCAGCAACAATAAACAGTCTTCTCCTCTTTGGCATCACGGTGTGGGGTGGCAGATGCACCGCCCGAGACCGAAACAACATCAGCCGAGTTCAACGCATCGCCGGCAAAATCATGAATTCCACAATGCAGCTCTGGGGAGTATCACATCGCCAAAGAACAATCATTCGTGCCAAAAAGATCATCGGCGAACCCATTCATCCGCTGCATCATAAAATTTCAACGAATACCATCTGATAAACGATATAGAGCCGTAAAAGCCAAAACCAACAGGGTTCGCGATACCGTTGTGCCCTCTGCAATCCGACTCATTAATTCACAACCTATTTAATGTTATTATCATCCAGGTCATAATTATTATATTTATCAAACATTTCACTCATTATTACCTGTTTTTGCAAAACCATCCCTTCGAGCGAATACACTTTTCTTATCTTAACTTATCTTAGCTTGGAATTTAAATATATAAGACGAAGCATTACCATGTCAAGTTTTCATCTCGCTGTTCTGTTGGCAATGCCTCGGCATTCACCAAAATGTTCCCCTTAAATCTGGCTTCAACTCTGACCGACCACGTGACCCTCATAGGCATACTAGTTACTCCTTGATAATTCCATAAAAAAAAATACTATTCTACGTCGCGTTGATAAATACAACGAAGCTATGTTGACGGTAGACTTGATTATCATTATGGCTTACGAATTAGTCTCCAAGAGTGGTCACTTCTCAGTGTCGTCATGCGCGGGGTCAAAAGTCGGTTATGTAACCGAGTATCTTTATTATTGCAATTGCAAATCACAGAGTCAAGAGTTCCTCTGTTGCCTATCACTCCATCTCACCTCTTCCTTCCCTTTACTGCGCAGAATGACGTCAAAACCAAATCGTTAAAATCGATGTCGGATCAATATCATGGCAGCCATTGTCCTTCATTGAATATTTCATGAATTGTCGAATCGCACGAATCTTTCTTCTATCCACAACAGCACCACCGAAAATCTACTGATGTCTGGCTGCCATGACTGAAGGTGTGTGTGACCCATTAAGATATTTATAAAACTAGTCATGTAAATTTTTGAAAATATATTTAGATTATTTAATCAATCAGCTTTAAATACATGATATTCTTTCTGCAGCTGCGTGAGGAATTTTGTATGACCTGGTATAGAGATAACCAGCGTTTTTTGGTATATAAATTATAATTAATGGTCAATAGAATGAAGTTTATTGCGCAAGTGAAATTTTTTAGAGTGATTGCACTGTTATTTGCACAGATGATTTACATGTCAACTATTTTAAATTCGCTTTATCTCAATGTTTTGGTGATTGGTGTAAATGTGTGCATATCAATTTCTAATCTTATTACATGTGAATACATTGTCCAGTAGGACATAGTGGTTGGGGTGTTTGTTGATCCAGTAATTCAATGAAAGACGCCTAGCACTGATGTTATGACAAGCTCTTCTTCACTTTCGTGCATCGTAAGGTCACCTCCGATCTATCATCGTCTCTCCGCTTCATCGCAAGAAATTATGTTTGGCGTACGCTCATGCAAGATGAATGATTCAGACATACATAACGAATATTGTGTCCCAGCTCATCGACGTAGCATATGTATTTGATAGAATGAAATGGTGTTTCCATATTATAAAATTTACACTTCAGCAATTAGTGTTGACGACGCAACAATACCAAAATACCTTGGCTGGGTTCCAAAAATGAGGTAATGCAATCCATGAAAGCATATATATATATATATATATATATATATTGCAAAGCAATTCCATAAAATACATCGATCACTAATAGCTGATTTTGACTGTAAATTACCACATATGCCCGTTTGGTCATTGACCCTATAAGTCACTTCAAAAGGAGGAAGCATTACGTATGTACGTACATTCGTATATGTTTCCATTATGTTACCTGACGTCGTTTCATAAGAGTTGAGTCACTGGAGCGTGACCCAGGGGCTTAACGAGTGGTTATAAGATGTTATGTTGTGCTTGAGTCTAAAACACAAACCCTGGTGGATCCAAAGCGCGTCAACAGCGTTGGGATAGCAGAAGGGATGAATGCCTTACTTGTAACCATCCTTCTTTCGGCAGCTGTGACGTCAGCGGAGGAGGAAATTCCCTGCATTGTCCCAGAAGGACATACAGACCCGGAATTTGTCCGCCACAATTTTGGTGAAGATGAGCCTGTTGCTGGGTGAGCATGCATTACCATTGTTCTATCAGAGACATATTGATATTTTGATTTATATATATATATATCATTTTATTCACAAACTCAAGTTTGTACATTTTATATGAAAAACAAAAACAGTAAGTTTAACAGAACTGCAAACAGTACTTAATTAAGTAACACATAAATAATAATAATACATAAATTATAAAGTAGTGTTTATGATATTCATAATTACTTTACAATCTTTTGAGTTATTTAATCTTGAGCTTTCGATTTGTCTTTGTTTTTTCTGTATTTTTATTATTATTATTATTATTTTTTATTTTTTTTTCCTGTTGTATTCATGCATACATAATTTAAAATAATTGCATTTTTGTCAGCTACCCCATGAATATCAACCCTACCTGCACCGTGACTCACACGAGGGTTATGCTCAGCAATCAAATTTCCTAACTTGTTATGCTATCTATACCTTGTATTTTTCTTTTCTTTTTTTTCTTTTTTGTATAAAGATTATTTGCACTCGATTCTAAAACGCACCGCTTGAAGAAGTGTGACTTTAAAGTTCTAAGAAGAACGACAGTTGCTAAACAAAGAACTTGACAAATGCCAAAATACAGAAGACAAAAAAAAAAATTAGATAATTCACAGTTCAAATCCCTGGATGCCTTTGTTAAGTGAGGTCACGACCGCCTTACATGTCATAACTTACATAATATTATATCACGTAACAAATTCTATGGTTATTCCAGGTCATACGAAACGTGTTTTTATCGAAAGAGAATATGCTTACAGAGAAAATACACCAGTAAAGAGTAGATATAAATTATGCGTGTATTAAGGTTGGTTTGAATAAGTCTTATTAATAGAGGGTAACTAATCCAATGAGCAAATAATTATTGAAGACAAAAATAAGCAAACGAATGTGGTTGTTTAAAATGTTGCACATCCTTGTGAACGTTGTAGTTGCGTTGTTATTATGCGTGATAATCAACCAAGCGGAACTTCAGTCTCTGGAAAGAAAAACCCAAAATAAAGTACTGCACGTGCTTTTGGAGTTAGGCCAAAAGGCACCGAAGCAAAACACGCTCCCTGGATGTCTCGCATGGGGAGACTTATAACTAAATGAACTTATATCAAAGAAAGTGCGGAGATAAATGTTTTAAATGCTCCCTCAAAATAATGCTCGTATTCATTTTTGCATGGATTAAGTCCTTCATTGCTTAGTGTGACAAGTAACTCAGCAATCACCCACATATCAATTTGGTGAACACTGGTATATATGTAAATCAGGGATATTTTTTTCAGCAAAGTGCATGTATGTGTATACCTTAGAAACCATCGTTTGAAGGCACTGTGTGCAAGGAGGTTACGCGATTCAAGAGCAATTTCTTACATGGATATACATACATAATTATAATAAATATACATACATAAATAGAATACATATCCATACAGAATTTTAATATATATTACATACATTCATAGTTTTTCTAAAACTGTATGTGCCATTGAAAAGTCTCGTACGGTTGTATTTCCTACACACAGACCCATTTGTAACAAGACCGGAGTCTTAGTGCAAGACCTCTACAACCGATGCGAGAAGAGACATTGCTGCCTGGCCAAATGTTCTTGTGATCATCTGAGCACGCTTCTTCCTGAGTCCATGTCAACCTGTCCTGGAAGAAGCAGCAGGAGGTAGTCTTCGAGCAATACACAGGAGTTCATGCTTAATTTTCTCTCTGTGATCTATTTAATAGCGAGCCACTTGTGTACAACTGCTATATGCCACAAATCATGAATAGATACTATTTACGAGTGTGTTGCGATGGCTATGAGATGAATGATGATCTAATCTGTGTCAGTGAGTATCTATGTCAATGCTCTTGATCCGGAATGTATCCCTTATCTTCAAGGAAAGATAAATTGCTCTGTGGACAATGGCGGCTGTGAACATACCTGTGTCACAATTAACGGCCAGGCCACCTGTCAATGCAATGAAGGCTACCAACTGACTAACACCACCGAGTGTCAAGGTATTTGAATGATCAGATTTAAATTGCTATATTGATTTGTTACGAATGCAAACTAAATGAATGCTCTATACATACTCATAACACCAGTAGGCATGATTTAAAATATTTATTGACTTAGTATCTGCTGAAACCTTATCCTGGATAAATGGGCTAATTCTGATCTTATTCTAATCTTATTTCAGACATCGATGAATGCGAAGAAGGCAACCACACATGTGAGGACCGATGTATCAATGAGATTGGATTCTACAACTGCTCCTGCCCGGCTGGATTCATCGTTGAAGCAACAGGAAAATGTACAGGTCGGTTTTGAATCATGCGTGGAAATAGATAAGGATTGCTGTGCATGCATTAGTTGGTCTTTGCTTCAATCATGTCTATTCTGGTGCGGTGGTTATTTTTTCTCTGTTATTTTGGTGTGAAGAGGCAATAAGGATTTTATACCTCTTATTGATCGCTTTCTTCTTCAAAAGGATACCATTTTCCCGTTTTTGAGGTGAGCTTCCTTTCTGAAGTGTATGTACATAAAATTTCGACAAGTATAAAATAATCTAAATTGACTCTTCACACTGCTAAATTGTTGGTTATTCTAAGTATATCTTCTATTGCAGCTGCTCCTTCGACAAGTGCTCCTGTGATTGTTGTTATACCGAATCAATCCAGGCAACAGTCACCCGATGGAACACCTTCTTACGTTTATCTGGTAGCTGGATTGGCTTCGTTGGTCATTCTGCTCCTCCTCCTTGCCCTCATACTGTTCTTAAGGAAGAGGAGAGCGAAGCAGTTAAACCACTCAGCCTCTGGGCAGATGGTGCAAACAGATGCCTTTGCGAACGTCATATATGGAATGACCTTACCAGCACCACTCCCACAAGGAGCCGAGGGTAGGCACGACTACGAGGAGCTGCCTGAGGTGATTAAGAAATCGAAAAAGCAAGAGGACGATTTGGGTTTGGAAGCTGAGCCCTTGCCAGATAAGGTTCCGCATGGAGGGGCTGCTGGTGGGCAGGATGATGGACACTATGAGGTTCTACCTGAGATGGATAAAGTAAAGCTGGATGATGAATTGGGAGTGGAATACAGCAAGGAAGCAGTCGGGGTTGACAATTCGGCATATAATGTTCCACAAAATTTGAACGATGTTCCTATGAAAAAATATTAAGCGAGATATTTTCATACCTATCATAAGAGTCATATTTTGCTGGAATTGTGTGTACCTTTTAAGCGTATTATTATTAATTTTTTAAATGCATTATACATTATTATGCATTATTATGTTGTGATTAGCAAAAGGACACGCTTGGCATTTTCCGTGTACATTTCATTTCGTATGCAAATAAAATGTGCTGGACACATTAAAATGCTTCCTGCTTCGTAATCAAAATCAGGTTTGGCGGGGGGTAGGTTGGTTTTTTTTTCTTCTTTTTTTTCATGAATTTCAGAATAAAATTTTGTGCTATAATTGCATCCTTGTTTCAATTATGCTTTCGTGTGCAGAGACCAAATAGTATATGTCAGGAAAAATTCAAAAGTAAATTCCATAGAAAAATGTGATGTTCGCGTACTAAGCATGTTTTAATAATAAATATTACACTTGATCATACACAGTTTGGTGGGACATATATATATATATATATATATATTTCTTCTACTAAGTTTATTATCATAGTAAACAAAAAAGGTGCTCAGAATGTTAAGGTCGCATGGCTTTAATGAAAACTTACATGATATTTAAGTCTAGTACGGTTCTATAAACTCTGGTAATGTATTACACTTTTGGGTTGAGAATACATAAACATACATCCAATACAGTTGAAGAATGAAACACCCCCTCCCATTCTCTTCTCCCTCCTCTCCCTCTTCATTTACCCACTCCTCCATCTCCTCCACAATCACAATCCTAATAGTCTTTGTTTCTCGTTTAGTTTGTTTCTCTCTTCTTGTTTTTTTTTTTTTTTTTTTTTTTTTTCTTATTTCTTATCATGCAATTATTGTAATGCTCCGGTTGACAGGCCCCATGGCCTAAGGGGCAGTCCTTTGAATGTGCTCCATTCATGAATAAAATATCTATCTCTATCTATCCATCGTTGATGACTGACAAGTATTAAATGACCCCTATCGTTGCAAACGGTCCATTCACAACAAAAAATACAAAGTTCACACCAATAACAGACTGATACCATCAATAGAAGGTCTTTCCACTATACATATTGATCCATGCTTTATAGGCTAAACTGACGGTTTCCCCTCATCCACAAACCCAGTATATTAAAAAAGACAATTCCAATCCCAGTCACCAGTCTTCAAGTACCAACTACAGACCACACCAACAGACCCCGAGATCTTGCTGTGATCATTCATCGTTGTAATTTGCTCTCAATGTAACATTAAAGTCGTTACGTCGTCCTTATTATTCTGAATATTTTTTTTTTTTGAACTATTCATCTGTGCCTGGATATTAATGTAGAGGTGGAGTCACTACATATTCTATCACACAAACAGACAGAATACCACTCAGTGACAGAAACATAAGTAAAAAAAAAAACATTAAATAAGTAAAAAACATCAGTCCATGTACACATGAATTATCCTTTGAAATGAGTCAAAATCAAAGATGAGCATAACATGCTTAAAAGTTTCATATGGTACATTGCAATATCCGTATACATGCTGCCCTCAAATCATGAATGTCCATTCCTATGGCTATTATATCTTAATAAGTCCCCACCCAAGAGACTGTATGCAGCCATCCAGGTAAATGAAACCCCCTTGTCTTCAGATTGTTAGTTTCCTCCAACTGAACGCTCTCCAACTGAGAACAAAAAAATTTATCTTTGGTTCTTTGAAAAATCAGTATTTCCTCTTTTTTTACTGTTATTATTATTATGCAGATCATGACGAGTGCATTGCCAGCTCAGTTCAGTTATGCGATCACGAATGCAAAAACACAGCCGGCTCTTACAAATGTGAATGTCGCACTGGCTATGAGCTGAACGTCGATCAGCACACTTGTGATGGTATGGCATCTCATGTTATTCTTGCTCAATTCACATGAGAATTCTTGCAGATATTAATGAATGTGCAGACCCTCAGTTATGCGATCACGAATGCAAAAACACAGGCGGCTCTTACAAATGTGAATGTCGCACTGGCTATGAGCTGAACGTCGATCAGCACACTTGCGATGGTAAGGCATCTCATGTTATTCTTGCTCAATTCACATGAGAATTCCTGCAGATATTAATGAATGTGCAGACCCTCAGTTATGCGATCACGAATGCAAAAACACAGGCGGCTCTTATAAATGTGAATGTCGCACTGGCTATGAGCTGAACGTCGATCAGCACACTTGTGATGGTAAGGCATCTCATGTTATTCTTGCTCAATTCACATGAGAATTCTTGCAGATATTAATGAATGTGCAGACCCTCAGTTATGCGATCACGAATGCAAAAACACAGGCGGCTCTTACAAATGTGAATGTCGCACTGGCTATGAGCTGAACGTCGATCAGCACACTTGTGATGGTATGGCATCTCATGTTATTCTTGCTCAATTCACATGAGAATTCCTGCAGATATTAATGAATGTGCAGACCCTCAGTTATGCGATTACGAATGCAAAAACACAGCCGGCTCTTACAAATGTGAATGTCGCACTGGCTATGAGCTGAACGTCGATCAGCACACTTGCGATGGTAAGGCATCTCATGTTATTCTTGCTCAATTCACATGAGAATTCTTGCAGATATTAATGAATGTGCAGACCCTCAGTTATGCGATCACGAATGCAAAAACACAGCCGGCTCTTACAAATGTGAATGTCGCACTGGCTATGACCTGAACGTCGATCAGCACACTTGTGATGGTATGGTTTCCAAAGGATTGAACGTTTTTGAAAACCTTGAAATATTGTATTAATCCAGATATTGATGAATGTGAGATAAACATCGACCATTGCTCTCAACTATGCGTCAACAAAGATGGCGGTTATGATTGTGATTGTACAGAAGGCTGGGAACTGGACCCTCAGGACCTACACACTTGCATTGGTTTGTGTTGTTTCATTCTTCTTTTTGATGTTTCTTATGATTTCATATCCAGATAAAGCTGAGTGTTCTTCTGCAACACATGATTGTGAACATTATTGTCGAGAAGTTCTTGGTTCCTATGAATGCTATTGCAAGTCAGGATATGTCCCTAATGGAAATGCATGCATCGGTCAGATTTTAATGCACAACAGATCCAACAGTAATACAACTTTTTTCTGGGTGTTCTTTTAGATGTGAACGAGTGTGATAACCCTGATAAATTATGTGAGCACACATGCCACAATACTGACGGGAACTTCTACTGCTCATGTGATACTGGTTACACCCTAAGTTCCGATGGATTACACTGTGAAGGTAATGTAAGGATTATGTGTAGCACGAAATTTAATATTCATAATTAAAGATCTTAATGAATGTGTTGACTCTTCGGATGAGTGTGATCACATTTGTGTGAACTCTCCTGGCTCTTACACCTGTGATTGTCGCCATGGTTACGAACTTGATGAAGACCTTCAAACCTGCAAAGGTAAATATTACTAAAGTGGATTGAATGATTGTTAATATAATCGAATTCCGAGCAGAAATTGATGAGTGCAGTAGCAATCCATGTGAATATACCTGCTCAGACAAGATTGGCAGTTACGAATGTAGTTGTCCGGCTGGTTACAGATTAGCTTCCGATCAGACTTCCTGTGTCGGTGAGTATTGGAGTTATATATAGCCGTGAAATTTATTGACGAATCATATTATTTCATCTTATCTTTACAGATATTAATGAGTGCACAGATGATCCAGCCATCTGTGGAAGCACGTGCATAAACATAAAAGGAAGCTACGAATGTCTGTGTGAGAAAGGCTACCAACTGGGTGATGATAAGAAAACATGTTACAGTAAGTTATTATTTATTGACGAATATCCTCTTACTTTTTTTTGTTTCAAGATCATAACGAATGTTTAACTGACAACGGTGGTTGCCAAGACAATTGCACAGATACAGATGGTAGCTACACCTGTACCTGTAGACCTGGCTACACGCTAGACATTGATGGGCACTCCTGTAATGGTGAGTTCTCAGTTGTTATCAAGTTTAACTATAACTTAATAGTTCGTTACTAATCTGTTGAGTAGTTTGCCTTCAGCTTAAATTACATTACTTTCGAATGTCTTTCGCTGCCGCATCTTTCGCAAGCGTTTGCTTTTGTTTTTCACAGTTCAGGGATGCAACTTGCCTTGTGAACATTTCTGTCAGTATCTGGATGAAAAATATAGTTGCATGTGCAAGACTGGTTTCACTCTGAACTCTGACGGTCATACTTGCCAAGGTGAGTCATTTATTTTGTAGCTCATTACTGCTAGCAGATTTATAAGGCATTAATATGTTTTACTATTATTCAGAAGCCACGAATAGGTTCTTTTATTTCATATTCAATTTCTCCAGATTGATAACCTTTCAAACTATTTGAATTTCTAAAGTAATTCAATAGCACATTGGAAAAGGAGGACACTTTTTACATCTCTTGTAAATGAAAAAGAAATATCCATTGATTGTGTTTCAATGCTGACGCTTGGCACATCTGATCATTGCAATTTTATCTTTCCACTGTAAAGAAATTGATGAATAGGACGATTTTTTAATGAATAGTATGTCGTGTCTATTCACTTTATAGCACCATATTTTAATTTTTTATAAAATTTCACTTAGAAAGAGAACTTTAACAAAATATATAAATTTCTTTTCAGGTAGCCCTGACCTCGCCAAACCACCTCCAGCATCAGCAGCGCCGGTTCAACAAAGAGATAATGTCCTCACCGGGGGAACGATTGCAGGGATATCACTAGGGGTCCTCATCCTTCTTGCACTGTTGTTCCTACTTCTGTTCCTATGGAAACGCTGTACAAGACCGAAGATCAAAAATGCTGGCAATCAGTACTTGAGCACTGAAGCCTATGACAACATGGCGTATGGGGAACTTCCTGCGCGTGTTCCACCGATACATAAAGACAAGAAGAATTTCCTACTGGATGACACTATTGTCGCGGTTCCGGATGGCAAAGATCCAATTTATGACACAATCGGAGCAGGGCCAATCCCAACGAAGCAACCATATTGGACATCTGGGAAGAAGAAGCCTGAGCTAGGAAATGTTAAACTAAGTAGAAGAAGCTCTGTTGATAAGATTAGCAACTCACCCGAGAAAGAATTCTCCAGGAATCCACTTTTTTCTGATGATAACAATGATTATAAGAAACCAGATTTGGAAGGAGAAATTGTTGAGGCTCCACCTCTGCCTTCAAAGCGAGACTTATCACATGAGGATTTCACTGTCAGCATCTCAGATGAAAAAGCTCTATTTACCCGACAAGTTTCCAACGACAGTGGGCTATCGCTGTCCAGTCTGACCAGCGACGTGTCTGACAATGATTCTCCTCCTCCATACCATCTATTAGGAGAAACCAAGTTTCATTGCCAAAGGTTGGATACAGATGACAGTGGATGCATGGTTCCAATCGACGAAAAAACAGAGATTGAGAGCGAATATAACCAAGCAAAATTCTTAGATGTGCGTCCAAAACGAAAGCTAGTTCAACCAAATCGTGGTAAAATGGAGTAGAACACGAGCTGATGGAGCACTTTTGATATGGGACTGATGCTTTATTTTGACTGATTGAATTCTTCACTTTACACTTTACAATGAATAATCATTGTTGGTTCATCTGGTTTTGTTTATCTTTAACACGGGTTGCATTTAAAAAGGTTTAATCGGGTTTGATATTTGATGACATTCATTTGTATGTTGCATTTGGATATGTATTTTTGACAGGAATAAAGATTGTTCCTTTGTAAACCGCTCAGTTCTGTAACTTATTATTCCTCCGCCACCCGACTTTCCGCCTGACTTAGCTGTGCTTGTAGTTCATAATTATACATTGCAGTAAGCCAACCTAGAGCGCTAATATATGCTGACGAAACCATGGAAAGCTAGAACACTGTCAAGAAAATAGGAGGTCTCCATGGCCATAATTATTGATGAACGTCATTCACGTTCAAAGGTACGTTCGTATAGGTGAAGTCATTTTAAAAAAATAGTATACGATATATCAATATCACTATGATCATTGCGTGTTTCCGGTATTAGCGGGACTGTAACAATTCCCAGAGCAATAAATATTAAGCTAAATGAAGCGACATTTGAGCTTACAGTGTAAAAGAAAACATTCTATAGTATAAAATGTACTCATGAATTATATTGGTTTATAGAAACAAAAATCACTGACTCGAAGAAAAAAAAAATCAATTAATTGCAAGAATATATGATTCACGGTATCAACCAATGAGAAACAAGAAATGTGGTGAACATTGATTGCAATAATTATAAGACCTTATATGTACGTCCTCTTCAAAATTATCCTATATAATTAAAACTGTCTACTGAGCCAGAAACTCACTGAGGGATCCTCATACAAAGGAGTGCAAACGAAATGGTTATGGCAACGAAAAATAAAAAGAAGCATTAATTAATACCGGATGATTTAAACTAATAATTGTACAGAGTGGGCCAAAAGTAATATACTCCATGTTAAAGATCTCATGGTTTTTCAATGGGGCTGTGCAATTCTGAAAAGTATTACAAAACAGATCGCAGTGTAAAAATCACACAAAGATAAGAGAAATAAATACTTGGTATGGTTAGTCTAACATGTTATGCTGCTATTCCTGTAATTTCTATTCATCAACATTTATGCCGATTTATCTCAATTAATAAGAGTGCACTCATCATTCCGCGATATTTCCACTTTTAGCGACAAACGGGGCCCCGGACCATGGATAAGCCTCATTGAACACACAAGTATGATCACACATAGTCCGTTGAGGGCACACGTGTCACCTTGGAGGTCCTATAACCATTTATTTAATTAAGGCAACAAAATTGCATTATTGTTTTGTTTGAGAGTGCTATTGTTGTGACAGTAGCATTAATGGCTTTCTCATTAATTTAAAACAAAGCAGATAGTTTGTATTGACATACAAGACATGACATTTTTTGAATGTGACATGTTTCACCTGTCACATTCAAATGTTTCTCCTTCATTCAAAATAAATAGACTTTTTACTCAATTTATTTACATAAATGGGCGCAGAATAACATAATCAATCCATACCAGGTAGTTTTTGGTTCTGAGTAGTTGATACATTTTTTTTAACTTTGTTAATAACATGAAGTAAATAGGCTACTGGTGGCCCAACCCATATGATTCATCTCATTATATGTATAATTGGGCGATTATGAAATATGCTCCATAATAATTGACTGATCTGTTAAGTCGGTGTTTGAAGTAAAATTAGCTTCAAAATATTAGGTGGCAGAATACTAGTGATAGATCAACCATAATATATTTTAGGTAGAAATCACAAAATTAATTAGGCATCAATGAGAAACGTCAAGTGAATGACATGACATAAAAATAACTAAAAAACGAATACACATAACTACTGTCATCGTTGAACAGGCATATGTTTTACATGTTGAGATACCCTTCCCTAATGCAAGCTTCAAAATGTGAAATAAATTCACCAACATTCATAATTTTTTCCCAGAAATTGATGAATGCAAGTCAGACAATGAATGTGAGCACATTTGTGTCAACAATGCAGGAAGCTATGAATGCAACTGTAACCCTGGCTACATCCTCAATGCAGATGGCAAGACATGCTCAGGTTCGTACAGCTATACAATACAAATTCAATACATTATTATAACTCCACAGAAATTGATGAATGCAAGTCAGAAAATGAATGTGAGCACATTTGTGTCAACAATGCAGGGAGCTACGAATGCAACTGTAACCCTGGCTACATCCTCAATGCAGATGGCAAGACATGCTCTGGTTCGTATATTTTCACAAGACATATTCAGTACATTAATATAATCATTCCACATTCCACAGAAATTAATGAATGCAAGTCAGAAAATGAATGTGAGTACATTTGTATCAACATTGAAGGAAGCTACGAATGCAACTGTAACCCTGGCTACATCCTCAATGCAGATGGCAAGACATGCTCAGGTGTGTACAGCTCCACAATACAAATTCAATACATTATTATAATAACTCCACAGAAATTGATGAATGCAAGTCAGACAATGAATGTGAGCACATTTGTGTCAACAATGCAGGAAGCTATGAATGCAACTGTAACCCTGGCTACATCCTCAATGCAGATGGCAAAACATGCTCTGGTTCGTACAACTCCACAATACAAATTCAATACATTATTATAATAACTCCACAGAAATTGATGAATGCAAGTCAGAAAATGAATGTGAGCACATTTGTGTCAACAATGCAGGAAGCTATGAATGCAACTGTAACCCTGGCTACATCCTCAATGCAGATGGCAAGACATGCTCTGGTTCGTACAACTCCACAATACAAATTCAATACATTATTATAATAACTCCACAGAAATTGATGAATGCAAGTCAGAAAATGAATGTGAGCACATTTGTGTCAACAGTGCAGGAAGCTATGAATGCAACTGTAACCCTGGCTACATCCTCAATGCAGATGGCAAGACATGCTCAGGTTCGTACAACTCCACAATACAAATTCAATACATTATTATAATAACTCCACAGAAATTGATGAATGCAAGTCAGAAAATGAATGTGAGCACATTTGTGTCAACAATGCAGGGAGCTACGAATGCAACTGTAACCTTGGCTACATCCTCAATGCAGATGGCAAGACATGCTCTGGTTCGTATATATTCACCTGACATATTCAGTACATTAATATAATCACTCCACAGATATTGATGAATGCAAGTTAGACAATGAATGTGAACACATTTGTGTCAACAATGCAGGAAGCTACGAATGCAACTGTAACCCTGGCTACATCCTCAATGCAGATGGCAAGACATGCTCAGGTTAGTACAGTTTCACAATACGAATTCAATACATTAATATAATCACTCCATAGAAATTGATGAATGCAAGTCAGAAAATGAATGTGAGCACATTTGTATCAACATTGAAGGAAGCTATGAATGCAACTGTAACCCTGGTTACATCCTCAATGCAGATGGCAAGACATGCTCTGGTTTGTACAGTTTCACAATACGAATTCAATACATTAATATAATCGCTCCACAGAAATTGATGAATGCAAGTCAGAAAATGAATGTGAGCACATTTGTATCAACATTGAAGGAAGCTATGAATGCAACTGTAACCCTGGTTACATCCTCAATGCAGATGGCAAGACATGCTCAGGTTTGTACAGTTTCACAATACGAATTCAATACATTAATATAATCGCTCCACAGAAATTGATGAATGCAAGTCAGAAAATGAATGTGAGCACATTTGTATCAACATTGAAGGAAGCTATGAATGCAACTGTAACCCTGGTTACATCCTCAATGCAGATGGCAAGACATGCTCTGGTATGTATTGATCAATAGTCTGATCTACATAAAATAGAACTTATGTTTTTAACTAGATAGGCAACTGTTCAATCTGGTTTCTCTGTCGCTCGTTTGTTATTCCATGCACACGGTAGCAGAATTGTGTCAAATGCATACATAAGTCACTTCAAAATATTGTCCGATTTCTTCCTCGCATCTGCTTGTGTTGTCGTTTCTTGCTATTTCCATTAGATATGGCGTTGGTAACAGAACTTTACACGTGTTTCTTCCTGTACACAGCTCAGTCATATAGTCCATCACATTTGGTGAACATTTAATGTTGTTAGTATCAACATTGAGACAACCGCTCCATTGCTTTTGGCCCATAACAGCTGATGTGATGTTAATTGTTTGGTTGTTGTAGCATTTGGCGCTGAATATTTCCCCAAAGCAAATATATTTTCGGTTGTAGCACAACAAATGCACAGCCCACAAAAGCAACAAACAAAACCAAGACATTGATATCTGAACACATAATGGTTTCATTTCAAAGCAATCACTGTTTGAATGTAATCCAAGTGAGTAGTGCCATTGGAGACTACGTGGTTATCACAAATGTTTGTATCTAAATCATACATATCCGGTCCTTGTGTGAGAGGCCAATTTTAACGGTGCCCAATTTAGCTGAAATGATGTACCGCTATTATCCTTAATGGTGCATGTCTGGTGCTTATAACTGCATACTTTCTGCTGTTCAGATCCGTGCTGTGCAAATTGTATATTCTAGAGGTGTATTTGAAATTCCAGCATCGAATTTTTAATTGCTTCCTAGTAAACTTAATGGATATTCCATGGCTAAATGCTAATTGGCAGATATAATTACAGAATCAGCATTGACAAAACACTGCGCAAAATTCTGTTTGCAATAACAAAGCATCATCGCGGTAGGGTTGTCTTGTGAGCTCACATCATGTTTTAACATTTTAAATGATGATCAATTCGATTACGTTATCTGTATTCACTATTACTCTGAAGGAGAGATGTGTGGATACTTTGTTAGTATCAAAACATAAGAAATTCGTCAAATTACACATTTATTCTCTACGTTTCCTGCGTAACACAAAACAACTAGCACGTGCATGTTTTTTTGTTTTTTTTTTTTTTTTTGCGGGGGGGGGGGGGGAGTTGAGGATATTTTTTATTTATTTATTCTTTTTTATGGGGGGTTGAGTCCGATATCATTCAATAGACATAGTGAACAGAATACCATGGCAAATATTGTTTACATTATAGTAAATATTACCACATAACGCATGCATATATTGGTCACAAGAGCATGCTCCCCAGAAAGGGCTTTTAAGCCTCACAACAAGCCATTCCACAATTCTATGTCATTTTGCCCTTTGTTCACTGCTGTTTTCCACAATACACTTCCTATCCAATATACATCGATATTTGCATCAAAAACTCCCATGGTCACGCAGAGGAGCTAATTTAAAGCATGTTATTTATTTTTATAGTGTTCTAGAATTAAGATATTATATTAGTTAATGTTAAAGATTTGTTTTGATTTGAAGTGGCGAATCTGGTGGTGTCGCCTTTGTGTACACATGTTTGTTCGCAGCCTCTAATAAGAGGCTACTGCAACTATAAATAATATAGATATCAATATGATATTAATATGATTTATATTGATATTATAACTATTCACTCTTGTTTTTTCTTTGCCAGATGTTGATGAATGTGAAGCCCAGAATCCATGCCAACATCTGTGTGTTAATGATGAGGGGTCCTTTCATTGTGAATGTAACCATGGTTACAGACTCCTTGCTGATGGTAGAATGTGCATCGAAGGTAAGACCCTCGATGTCTAACATTAACCAAGCAAACGCAGATTCATTTTGGAATCGCTTATTGATGACTGAACCTGTATAATTATCCTGATGTCTACATCATAGATTGTGATGACAACTGTGCGCAGTTTTGCGTTGTGAGTAATGGAACCGCCCACTGCTCATGCAAGGAGCCCGATGTATTGACAGATGACGGCGTTTCTTGCGCCAGTAAGTACATTTGCACTCGACGATCGATATACAAGGGTCACTTACACCTATAATTCTCTGACAATTATTAATAACCAACAAAACCATCAGTAGCGTTTACATTTATTTACAGGTCCTTCAGATACGAACATAATCCAGCTGAAGCCTATTCCAGGAAAGAAGATAGTTTCGAATCCCGTCGGCACCGCAGAATCCACGCAAGACGGGGGTGGCGGCGTATCCTTCTCCCTGGCGGCCATCTTGGGCATCCTGGCTGGCTTGCTTGTGCTCTCCGTGGCCCTGGCGCTCGCGCTACTCGCTCGTCGGCGCTGCAAACGAGCACCGACGGATGATGCCCCGAAACCCCGTGCTATGCGTTCCAACTCCCTCGTAGCAAATGCGCCCTCTTTTGCCAATGCAACTTATGGAGTACTCCCGAGTATGGGAGCCTATCAACCGAAATCCGGCTTACCTATCAAGAAGAAGATTCCTCAGACACCCTCAGAAAAGTCCCTGCCTTGTACACCGAGTAAGAGTCCGTCCTCTAACTCCTTCAATCCCGCGTTTACTCCTGAAGATCCGGAGGGCGCTGTGGGCTATGACACTTTTAATCCCTATGATTATCTCTCGCCCAAGAAGAAGATGACTCCGGAAGAGAAAAGTGCCGCTTTTGATATTTTTAATCCGGTGACAAAGAAGGTCCCTCCGTTGGATTTCACGGTTGAGACGCCTCCGTTTAAAAAAAACAGGAAGGTGTCATTCTCCAGAGAGGTTTCCTTTGATACCACGCAATATTCTCCAAACGCGGACGATACAGAGCCACTGTGCAACAATGTGAATCCCTACACTGGTCTCCCGATCGTTATGTTGAACATCGGGGACATTAACAAGAGCGCATTGGGAAAACGTAGGAGCAAGAATCGGGCTAAGGAGCAGTGCAAGGAGCAGTGCAAAGAGCAGTGCAAGGAGCAGTGCAAGGAGCAGTGCAAGGAGCAGTGCAAGGAGCAGTGCAAGGAGCAGTGCAAGGAGCAGTGCAAGGAGCAGTGCAAGGAGCAGAACACAGAAGAGAATATCTACGCCGAATTATCTGATTTCTACTGATCACCACCACCTGTTGATGCATTTTCCAGGAATGAAATTTACGTACGAATTTATTCGCTTGCATGCATCATAATGTCATTTATGTGGGTTTGCTTCTGTGAATCAATGCTCGATTCAAAACTAATTATTTCTTTGCAGTATTTCATTGTGTTCAATTTGCGAGACCTTGGATTATATTATTGTATTGGGAATGTGCTAATTCCAGTTTGTTTTATTTATCTAATCTGTGATATTTAAACCATGTTCATTTTCGAAGTTTCGAATACAGGATGAAAAATGCGTTGGGTATCTGATCTTCACATGACGTAACCGTTGGCAACGGACGCTTTTGGGAACAAATCCTTTCTTTGTTCTCTTTTCGTGTTATTATGATTATGATGATTATTATTATTTTATTTTTATCCTTTTATTTTTATTTTTCCTCGTCGAAGTCTGATGAAATAAAATACAAATGTTAATTTAAAAAAATAGGGCTTCATTTTCGATCCAGGTACTAGTTTTATGAGAATTAAGTGCGTTATGATTATGATCGCAATGTGAAAATGTGAATCGACTTTCACGTCACTTGGATGCTTGGCTCTACTACATCATAACGCATTCATATACGATGTGGATGGATGTGTAGCGGGTAAACATAATGACATTGTGTACGGATATGCAAGTTATCAAACATAACTTAACGGGATTTGTAGAGTATTCCAATTCCTTTGCATAGCTGGCAGAGTAAAAGTTTCCCTCGCTCATGTAATACAGTCTACAGACGTACGTGGCAATGAGGGTCGTATTTGGGGCTTATGGTTTCTATAGGAGCCTATGGTTTTAGATGGGCTTATGGGTTTTAGATGGGCCTATGGTTTCTATAGGAGCCTATGGTTTCTAGATGGACTTATGGCTTCTGGATGCGCCTTTGGTTTCTAGATAAGCCTATGCTTTCTAGATGGGCTTATGGCTTCTAGATGGGCCTATGGTTTCTAGATGGGCCTATGGTTTCTATAAGGGCCTATGGTTTCTAAAGGGGCCTATGGTTTCTAAATGGGCCTATGGTTTCTAGCTGGGCCTATGGGTTTTAGATGGGCCTATGGGTTTTAGATGGGCCTATGGTTTTCAGATGGGCCTATGGTTTTTTGATGGGCCTATGGGTTTTAGATGGGCATATGGTTTCTATAAGGGCATATGGTTTCTAGATGGGCCTATGGTTTCTAGATGGGCCTATGGTTTTTAGATGGGCCTATGGCTTCTAGATGGGCCTATGGTTTTTAGATGGGCCTATGGTTTCTAGATTGGCCGATGGTTTTCTGGAAAGTCCAATTCATAGCTGTGTACAATTCGCACATAGGAGGTTGTATCTTATTTGAAAGACATTATTCTAGAGTAACATGCCAAAAGTCTTAAACAATTCGAATCTGGGTGGATAGTAAGAAATAAAACATGATGAAGTAAAAAAAAAAAAGACAAATTTATTCCGATAGTTAGGTGTAATTTCCAAGCAATAATTGTACATTTATGAAAACAACACGTGAATCAGTGAGCCCCCTTATTACCCATGATAAATTGAGAGCATCGACCCATGACAGAAAGCAGCTCACCACAAATTGTTAGCATTATCGATTAAACATAAAGAAATCGCGCTGCATGCGAATGAAAAGAAAGGCAGTCAGACGCAACATGGCCGCTGCCGCAGCTGCAGCTGCGAGTGGATGTTCCGTCTTGTCAGACCAAGAGGATAATGGATATTACACGAAGAAAGCTAAGGTTAGAAAATCAGTGATTAAAATAGGAACCCGAGTGTCACGAACATCACGCAGTCGCCATTACACCAGAGATGCCGTGTTAGTGTCACTATAGGCCTAAGTGTGGCTTATATTGGGAGTGCGCGTGGTTTTACACCTAAATTCATGTAAATTCAATGTACTTCATCATAAGAAAGAGGTTATTATTGTAATGAGAACTTGGAAGCGAAATAATGGTAACCTGACTAGGTTTACAGTGCGCCCCAATGCACACAATCACTGTGCTACTGGAATGTTGCTGCTGAGCAGGTCAAGGTCAGGAGGAGCAGCAACGACATGTGCCTGTTAGCGTGCGGTTGCACCAATAGGCTTACGTCCACGGAGCATGTTGAGTTGATGGCAGACTCTTAATGCTATGAAATTTACACGAGATGGAATAATCCAGGCATTCGCAGTTGGGGCTTCGATGTCAGAACATGCACTGCATGGTATAGTTGATTTGAGCTCAATGATCCTACTAGGACATGTGTATGTAATACCACTGAGTTATTCTGACGTAACATCCAGCTGACCGCTCCAAACGGTGGTGTGACCGTCGTCTGCTCGTTAGACAATGACCACTGAGTAGGTTCCTTCATTTTACATTTTATTAGTTGACCTTTTTGGCTTTTTTGCATTTTCAATCACAAAATGATGAGTTAAGTCCATGCAAACGAATGAACTTCCTTGGTGTCGCCGTTTCATTTACATGACATGTTTTACATGCATTATAGGGCACGTGATCGTTTCATTTTGTGATTCGATTTAAGGGATCGAGCATCAACCCGGATAACAATCAAGTTTTGCTGTTAAAGGAACAGCCTTGAGCGTTCGACGATTCGTCACACATTTATATGGAAGGCAGCTGTCAAGTCACTTGACCTCTAAACGTGACTAAGTAGTACTAGTAAGTAGGATTCCAGCTTTCTTAATTGTGCTGGTGAGCTGGTTGAAATTATAACAGTCCATAGCTTTTCAGAAATCGGGACAATCCTAGCTTGTTCATCAACTCAAATGGCTTCTACAGTTTCAAGAACATGTTGTTTTAAGAGCATAATATATAAAACGCAATCGTCATGTTAGATCAAGTGCTTTGGTGACTCACGCATTTAGCCAAATACGGATGTACGAAGCAGTCTCACATCCACGTGAATATTGCACACTAAAGCGCACGATAATATAATAGGGATTAATAATAGGGATTAATAATGATAAGACGCAGGAACTCATCGCACCCATCAGCCCCCTCGGTCAGTACCTGAGTTCTCTTGAAATAAACAAACAAATGTTTGCTCAAATTCAGTTCCGATCAATACATTGTTCATTTTTACTGCGCACCTGGTAACTGTGTGTTCACCGTTTAATGTGAATGCATGCAAACGGAGTAAAAAAAAAAAAAAAAAAAAAAAAATAGAGGAGTCTAGTGTCGTGCTATATAACTGCAGTTGTCTTTCTCGTTCTCTGCATGCTGTCTCGTCTTGGATATTTTTTTAGGTTTGGTTTTTCTCGGTTCGAAATCTTACCATTTTGGTTCAAGACATTAATACCCTGTTAGCAATATAAAAAGGGAATCGATAGCACGGTATGGAGTTCTGTAGATATTGGCATTATTCTTATTTCTTATTATTTACACCAGGTAATTTATATATTCACAGGCTCTTATATATATTTCCAACTGTTGTATTGTATTACAGTAGTCACTGTTGGTCATTATCCACTATTGCACAGTCATTATGGAGTGTCTGTGCACTTGCGATCAACGCATCGGCAAGCGTTATAGAAAGAGAATCGTGACATGAAATATGCACTGTACTCTGCACCGAAAGACCCACATTGAACGCCATATGCGCTACAGTAACGCCCTCTTCCGCAAAGTCATTACGCGTGCTCGCGCACGAAATACGAAGTGATCGATTTACCTCACAGCACATAACCATCCTCCGAGGCGTATATTGCATCACATTATTACGCAATGCATCTGGGCAGCGTAAATCGGTGTGTGCTATTGCTCAAGGTCAATGTCAATTATATACGGTGCTTCTCTCTATATATAGAAGGTGTACTATTATCGCCAATAATTAATGCTATTAACGATCGACACCTATGGATCGAGCTAATAATTGTATTGGCCAAACTAGAGGCTTAGTCGATTATCTGTACTATCATGTGTAGATCTCATATCCGTTTTCGACAGAATGAAACACCGTATTAATATTATGTTCCATCCTGTCCTCTCCAGATCTAAAGTCTGATTCAACCTCAATGCACCGGAAATCGCTAGCAGCGGGGAAAAACAAAATACATGTACAATAATAATTGTCTGTTTTATTTCGGTTTGCAACTTATTCGCCTTTTGTCTATTTCATTTCACATAACGCATATATATATGTCTTAATATTGTTTATTTATATATTTTGCTGAAAGAGGCGGGGGGGGGTGTCAATTTTGTATGTCATAGACATCACTGGTGATAAGTAAATGTCGATGATCGTTTACGCTGTCAAAGACTCTCTATTAAGATAGAGAGTCTTTGGTCAGTATTATAAATCCGCGGCATCGTGCCTGCATTGGCCTGCCTACTCAGCGCTCCAGCCTTCCCCTTTCTGGCGTGGGGAGCCAATCGATTCCAGTGCTGGCTGCCGCTGCAGAATCCATTCGCGCATGCGCCTCTGGTACACATAGCTTGCGTGACCTTGAACCGTTACAGAGGTCAGAACACAGCACTTGGACTAGCGTGTGTGTTTACTTTGAATTCCTGGAAATAATGATTTGAAATTATAAATTAAATCGTTACCATGGAAACCAAGAAAGCAGCTTCGGAAAGCAATATGACGGACAAGGTTGGTTTACTCTAAACATGCATTTCTCGGTGCGTTTGCTTCTAGGAACAGAAGGATAACATGTTGGCCTTACTTCGGCATATCATTCACGCCGCTCGCCTGAAACATTGTTGCTATATCGTTGCTATGTTGGCTTGGCAGATATATTGAATAACATATAATGTAATATATAGATCCACTGTATTAAATTACGCATATAATTAATTACAGACGGGTGAAATACATTACTAGGAATTAATACAGACTACTGTTACTTCGAATATATATATATATATCCTTCGCTGCCTCTATATATTAGTCTATTGTTATGCAACATCTAATCCGACCAATCAATAATCTATTATCGAGTATACAAAAGACAGCAACCCTGGAAATGATTCTAGAAAATTCCTGTGTGTCTCGTATTTGTGACATGGAGCTTATATTGACAGATCCTGTTGACAGCTTGAATTGTTTATATTCGCTATATTGTTATGTGAGCGTGTGTTTGTTTGTTTGTTTGTTTCACGTGAATTGTCCATTAAATATTCTAAAATTGTTATGTGCGCGGTAAGGAGGATATTACAACGCAAACATTATAATCAGTGAACGTAATTCGCAATGAAACAGATCGAATATTAACGAAGAAACTGACCCAAAACGCAGCCATATTCCATCTTATACCTTTCGTCTGCCGTTGGTAATGCCCTTTAATCAACGCTTTCATGGGGTGTTCATATCGCTCTGTTGTATATATGGTGCTCAGTCTAATATATCATTACTGTTGATCGACATAAAATTAATATGTCGCTTGGTGGCGATATATTGTGAGCCACAAACATTCGTTTCGCGATCGCTGGCGTGACCAGCGATCAGTCATCTAACGCCCTATGCCAAGGGTGAAGAGCAAGGTGAAGGACGCTTGCGTGATGACGTCACCAAGTGTGGTGACATTAACACGTACGCTGTCTTTTTGTGCCCCAAGGACGAAGTCGGATTGAGGGAGAAGTCGCTTCGTTTCTCTAAAAAGGCTAATTTGACATCCATATGAATACAAGGTCGATCTCAATGCCAGTATAATATTACATGTATGCCCAATTAATTCCTGGTTCATCGATCAAACCTCAATTCCGTTCACTTAGAGCCCTCAGTGATTATTGAATGTGCTAATACTTGGAAATCAGCGCACTGCGACAAAGGTCCACTTGAAAGGCACAAAACAAAATAGATTTTTCGCTCGATGCGATGAAGTTCTTAGCGGATACGGAGAGCCGGATGTTAACTTTGTCTAACGTTACTCACATGAAGGGGTCGGGGCGTTAATATTTTTCTGACGCTTTCACGTGTTTTCACTCACATTTTGTTTTGATTTTGTTTCCATCTGGGAGAATACTTTTTTTCTATTCTTTTCCCCCCTCTGCAAAATACCGCAGTACCAGCTAATTATTTCTAGAAGTATGTGAGTGGTGAAATAAAATGCACCAAGTGAACTCTCCGAGTCGGTTGCCATGGTGATCTGGGCGTGCAATTCGAGTTTGAATGATGGGAGTTTTACTCGATTGATCATCAAACTGTTGTTTCGACCACAGCATGGATATTCGGAGATATATTTACGTGAGAAAATCATCTCACATCTTTATGCAAATCGAGCATCACATTTGGCCTTATAATTAAATTCCCTTCAGTTTGATATGCAACATGACCATGTTAGCATGAAAGGCTAATTGTTCATGTCATTTGTCCATTTCAGAGTCCGACTCTGTTCATGTCATTTGTCCATTTCAGAGTCCGACTCTGTTCATGTCATTTGTCCATTTCAGAGTCCTACTGAAGCGTCCGCCATGAAGCACCGGAACTTCAGCGGACGTTCGACGGTCAGCGCGGCCGATGACCCCGACAGAGAACGACGCCAGAGTTTGAGACAGAGAGGGAGCGTCGCTTTCCTGAAAAGAACCGGCAGTACTGCCACAACGGATGCTCCCTTCGAGCGCCAAATCAGTCACGTGAGCAGCCTCGCCAGCGGCAAGAGTCTAGCCAGCATCAGAACAAGGCTGACCAGCGTGTCGAGGTCAGAGTACCATCAAGATCTGAAACCATCTCTCGGAAAGGTTCGTGAATTTTTTGATATTTTTTTTTTTCAAATTATCATATGAATTAATTAAAACTATAATTACCACTCGACATCGACAAATGATGTAAATCATTGCGGTTATGAGTTGATGCACCTCGAAAGTAATTATAATTGGCTTAGTAGCTATAGTTTATTGCAATGTGTTGACATCCACGTGCTGCAATCATAATTATTAGAGTAAGTATTAAATTTAATCATGTCATTTTCAATTAAATCGAGTTGCTTGAGGACTCAGGTCAGAACGTACCGACGATGCTTTAATTTGATTCAAGCATCTTTCCAATACCGCCATCTTTAATGTTGTCCTCGATATGGGAAGGTCGGGAGACGCATGACTGATATCGATTCATTTGAACACAAATCAATAAATTAAAATCAAGTGAATTGAAAACTATTTCTCATCCCAGACACCTCTCATGCTACTTGTGTTACATAACATATCAACATACATTACATAATATACAATATATGTGTAAATGAACCTTATACGGATGATGCAGATTCCGTGATCGGAGCGAGGTATGCACACACGTAATTATGTCACAATTGCCTTAATTGCAACGTCAAAATGATCGATCGGTTCAGCGAAATGTAGTGAAAGACAGTACAACCTGTTATCGCGGTCGAGGATAATAAAAATAATAATAACTTATTCATTTATATAGCGCAAAATGTACAATAATAAGATAAAGTTTCTATGCGCTTAACATAAAAAAAATTGCATGCATTAATAATAATAAAAATATGCACAAGGTTAAAAGAGTCATGGTGCACAGTGCCATTTCATATGTGAGAAAACCGTGGCCAAAGCCCGTCCTCTTCTTGGTCGAAAAACTCACTGCACTGGAACACCCCAAGACGTAGTATTTACACACTCAGAATGCTAAGATATGAATTAAAATATCAGGCAATATAACATTGACGAAACATAAAAGTCTTCAATTTCTTCTTGAAGGGCGGCGATGGCTGCGACACTCGTAACTCTCTTGGTAGAAAATTCCATATCTTGGTTCCTTCACACACCATCGACCGTGCACCGTACACATATCAACAAAGTCAGAATAACAACGAAAACCGCAAAAAAATCGAACTCTTTGCCCTCTCCTCCACAAAGCATTTTACCCCGTACAACATTTAGTCATGACGTAACCCTCCTTTCTTATTACTGACTCCCAGGAGCTTATGCGATGACCTAATTAAATGCAATTTAATTGTTCTCTGCCTGACCTGGTAAATTATTATGCAATTTATTGTGATACTATCATATGATTTTCGGAATTAATTATCCTAAATATTTAAACTTCATCTCGTTTCGAAGCATACATTCGCGATTATATGTTTTGTGGTATCAATTTCACGTTGCTTAAGGATCAAGTTACTTATCTGAAGTGTGGCTATCGTGCAATGCTAAAGTTGGATTATCTGTTTGTGGATTAAATTAACTAAGCATTCAATTATGAAGGTTGATTACGCCCCTGTGCGTAATACGGTGAGAATTTTACTTATAATGAATTAATTATAATTAATCAGCTGAACAGCACACAATTTGTATAGAAATAATAACAGCAAACACATTAAAAAATACTTGATCACAAATTAACACCAGCTGTTTCTAACTTATAGCCAGCTTCTATTTGATATGCTGGTTAATCGTATTAATAATAAGTTAACTACTGGCGTATTATTTATTATATATCTTATCTTATCTTATCTTATCTTATCTTTACAGCATTTGAACACAAATCTTGTGTTTACCGCATTCATCATCATCTTTGGATCTTCATTCCAATTTGGATATAATTTGGGAGTTCTCAACAACATTTCCATGGTGAGATAAATATAGCCTCGTTAATTACTCCGATATGTCGTATTTGCCATAAATTCCATGAAATATTCACAATATTTTGTTAGAGTAGAAACACTCGTCGGGATCGACTATCGTGTATTATATTATGCGTTTAACTGGAGTCCTTCTTATGCTCTCTAATTCTGCTGGCACGAGGAAAAACGAACTCGCATTTGATTGGCTGGTTGTTGCACCAAAATTTCCCAACCAAATGGATGCCATGAACCATGAATAAATAAATAAATAGTGACATATTATTATTATTATTATTATTATTATTATTATTATTATTATTATTATTATTATTATTATTATTATTATTATTATTATTATTATTATTATTATTATTTGGGTATATAATAAGAGTAATCCTACACGTATATGTTTGTTTGCTACGCGTTGGTGACTGTAAATTCTGATCGGATAACTTGCCGAAGGAGCCTGCCATGTCGCTTTACAGTGGCCCCTATAGGCTCATCCGATATTATCGATTCAAAGGACTTCAATTTCCTTATCGGAAATGACAATAGATCGAGCGCATTCAGCAATTAGGCAGTGAGATCATCGTTTGAAGCCGCATACCAATGCCTCTCCCATAGCAACACTCGTGTTCCCATAGCAACACTCGTGCCTTGTTTCTTTCCTCACACACTTTCTGCGTTATTGCAGCTGATTCAGGATTTCTACCGCGATGTGTACAGCGAGCGCAAAGGGGCCGCAGTCGAGGAGACGTTCATCACGGTCATGTGGTCGCTCACGACGGCGCTGTTTATCCCCGGGGGCTTCATTGGAGCCTTCCTAGGGGGCTTCACGGCCGATAAACTGGGCAGGTACTGATATGGATCAATCAATCAATCAATCAATCAATCAATCAATCAATCAATCAATTTATTTATCAATCAATCATTCTATCAATCAACCAACCAATCAAGCATTCTATCAATCAATCAATCAATCAATCATGCTATCAATCAAGCATTTAATCAATCATTATATCAATCAATCATTCAATCAATAATTCAATCAATCAATCAATTATTCGATCAATAATTCAATCAATCATTCAATATTTCTATCAATCATTCTATCAATCATTCTATTAATCAATCAATCCTTCTATCTATTATTCAATCAATCATTCTATCAATCAATCATTCAATCTATTAATCAATCAATCACTCAATCAATCATTCAATCATTCGATCTATTAATCAATCATTCAATCATTCTACCAAGCAATCATTCTATTAATCAATCATTCTATCAATCAATCATTCAATCGATCAGTCAATGAATCATTCAATCAATCAATCAATCATTCGATCAATCAAGCATTTAATCAATCATTATATCAATCAATCATTCGATCAATAATTCAATCTATTAATCAATCATTCACTCAATCAATCATTCAACCATTATATCTATTAATAAATCATTCAATCATTCTACCAATCAATCATTCTATCTATAAATCAATCATTCAATCAATCATTCTCTCAATCAATCATTCTATCAATCAATCAATCAATCATTCTATCAATGAATCATGCAATCAATCATTCTATCAATCGATCAATCAATCATTCTATCAATCATTATATCAATCAATCAATCATTCAATCAATCATTCAATCAGGAAGAAGACAATACTCCTGAGCCACATCTTTGCTTTCCTTGGAGCCGCCCTTTCAACCGCTTGCATGGCGGCCAAAGCGCCTGAACTACTGATGTTGGGGAGGTTCTTGTGCGGCCTCAACTGTGGTTTGTTCTGATACCTGGCTATTTACAGTCATAATAATGTTGATTCTTCTGTGCAGGATTCGGCAACTGCATTGCTCCTATGTACCTCTCAGAAATTGCTCCATTCAACATGAGAGGTGCTTTTGGAACCCTTCACCAATTGTCAGTTACCATCGGGATTTTTCTCTCATCTGTCTTCGGATTGGATTCGCTGCTTGGTATGTGCTTTGGATTTCATAAATCCTTTTCTAATCATTTCCCAATCACCAGGATCGAAATCCCTGTGGCCCTATTTGATCCTACTGCAGATTATCCCAGCTGCTGTCTCATTGATTATCCTACCTCTTCTGCCGGACTCTCCCAGGTTCTATCTGCTCGTTCTTGGCGAGCGAGAGGAAGCCTTCAGAGGTGGGTTTATGTGATTAAGCATGGGATTAAACCTCATTTGAACACCGCAATTGTGCTTCTGGTGTCGTTGCCTTCAATTTGATATGCTACTTGCATATGTTTTAGCTATTAATTAATTTCAACCTTTTTTTTCATGAACAGCGATGAAATTCTTCCGAAAGTGCGATGAGGTCACCACCGACATGGAGGAGATGGACACTGAGAACCAGCAGCAGGAGGATCAGCCGCAGACTGAGCCCTACACTTTGGTCAAACTCTTCAAATCGAGGGATTTGTGGAAACCGCTCATGGTGGCTTGCATGCTCAACCTGATTCAGCAGTTTTCCGGTATCAACGCGGTACGCCCATCTTCGTCCGAACCCTGAATCTCCTCTATCTTTATTCATCTGCAGATTTTCTTCTATTCAAGCGGCATCTTCAAGCAAGCTCAGATCGCAGATCAGAACATTCAGTACGCTGTTGTTGGAACGAACGGAATTAATGTCCTCATGACCCTGATTGCCGTGGGTGCTATAACCGAGTAGATCGTTTCCATTTTGCAATGTTCATGTCATCGTCCAGGTGCCTCTAATTGACATGACCGGTCGCCGCCCGTTGCTGCTCTTGCCCATGCTGGTGATGATCGGTGATCTCGTCCTCATAACAATCTCACTCAGTCTTCAGGTGTCAATGTCATTTTTTAATGTCCATATCAGATGTACATTTCATTACTCCGCAGGCGAAATTCACATGGTTGGTGTACATCAGCATCCTGGCAGTGCTCACCTACGTCATTTGTTTCGCGGTTGGTTTGGGTAAGTGTCAATCTCACGTCGTTTCTCCATCACCTGTCAATTTCATCCCCTCAGGTCCCATTCCGATGATGATCGCGGCCGAGTTGTTCCGCCAGGGACCTCGACCTAAGGCGATGGCCGTCGCCGGGGCGGTCAACTGGTTCTGTACGTTCATCATCGCGATGACGTTTGAGATCATACAGGTTGGTGTCGAGTCATCGCTATCGGCCGTGTCGTCATTCCGTGGTTTTTTTGCGCAGAAAAAGTGTGGCAACTACACGTTCGTCATCTTTCTTGTGCTCATGGTGCTCTTCGTGGTCTTCATCTACTTCTTGCTTCCGGAAACCAAGAACAAAACGTTTGAGGAAATCGCGCACGAGTTCTCGCCGGGTGCTCCCATCGAAGTCGAGGAGATGATGGACGACGTCTTCGATGACATCCCGGTCGCCAACGACGACGGCGAGCATGAGGAACACCAGCTGGTCACTATCAACTTTGACCTCTCTAAAAACCAGACGAAGGAGGCTGTCACTCCGACCGAGGACGACACGGCGAAGGAAAGCGAAGTGAAGTTACCGGGGAAGGCGTGCGAGGGGGCGTCCAAGGTCTGATGCGATGATCACGCACGAGTGATGTGCCATACGTGTTATACAGCGTGTATACAGCGTCTGTTCTTGGTGAAACATGTTGTATAGAGCATTTGTATAACTCCCAACTGCACAACATCTCTTTATCTTTTATTTTTATTTTTTTATTCTAATTTTTTTTTTTTAATCTCAAAACCTTTTTCTCTTTTTTATGTAATACTCGGTTTAAATAGAATGTCGCTGATCTCATCCTGGTGATCAGTTTTCTTTTATTAGTGATTAGTTTAAAGTTTAGTGCATAATTAATCAATTAATTAATTTAACATGAAAACAGGGTGACGATTTAATCTCATTCAGAGCTTCCTATGTTAGTATAAGTATCTCCACCTTCTTTGTTATGTTCTTATTTTTTATCTACCGAACGTTCTTGTTAAGTGAGAATCCTGGTATACAATTAATATCTGCATTCACCCAGGTTATTGATTAGTAGTCTCGCCATGGAAGTCAGACTTAGAATTTTAGTAGCGGAATTCATTGAATTCCTTGTGAGCGCTGAATGTAACGCTTTGGTGGCGTCGGTGCTAAATTGATTTGATTTTATTGGGGTGCAAGTGTTGTTTATTACTGAGTTGTGAAGCTATTAGCCATTGAGCATGCAGGGTGGAAATATTCGACTTAGACATGACGTAACTCTCTCTCTCGCATCTACGTTCTTGCCAGTTACATCGGGAGGTGCTTCTTTACTCGATCCAGTGTTTGTTTGTTTGTTGTCCTAACTTCCAACATGTCGCACCATTATTGGAGCCTGCTTCTTAA
Source organism: Capitella teleta (assembly GCA_000328365.1). NCBI lineage: Eukaryota > Metazoa > Annelida > Polychaeta > Capitellidae > Capitella > Capitella teleta. Next base: position 22,362 of record KB308834.1, on the reverse strand, counting down.
TCAAGAGAATCAAGGCAATTAAAGCAGCCCTTAATTGCAATTAGATATGTACTGTGGACAGACACTGGAGAAGTATACATTATGTCTGTCTAACTCTTTTTTTGAGCTTCATTTGACCTTCTGTTGACCTTATGTTGCTGCTACGACCTTCAGCAAGCAACCCGAATGTTGTTCATATGATCACTTATACTATATGTGAATTCTTCTTTTTTTATTTTGTGAAAAGTATATTGTTTTTTATATGTTGCTTGTTTTGTGTTGATATAATTAAATGTGGAAGTATGTGTTTTTAATCGTCTTTGGGTTCATATTTTGATGCCAATATATATTTTTTCGTTTTGTTAGAATAATTAATTAACTTATAACACTGCAAGGTCAAGGTGCTAGTGCACTCTACGCCAGCCCACAGAAGAGCTACCGATATGTTGGTTTATACATTTGGCTATTTTGGTCGAGCGTAAAAGAATTTAGATGCTTGCAATAACTATACTGCATGATAAAATTATTTCAGTATTCCCTGTAATAAGAGTGTTTAATGAATTTTGTTCCTTGTTAAACATAAAAATAAAATAAAACAGGCTTAAGTACTTAACAATAAAATACAATTCTATCATACATATTTTATAAGAGTTTGAAAATAACTTTCAGCAATTTGTAATCTATAATTATATATATATAATTTACATCCGTGATTATAAATAACGTTAATTATAATTAACATTGATTACCAAATATGAATAAGAATATTAAATGGCTCTGATTGTTTCGAATATAATACACATTTCTATTTGATACGTTTCTTGCAATTGGTTAATTTCGATAAGAATTAAGTTATTTATTTCAAAAGCGCAAAAGTGATCAGTCCTGGTGGGACATAGCAACCTTCTGCTTGATCAGAGAATATGGAAAACCAAAAACGATGATGACTACTGCACCAAATGACCCTGCTGATCAGGGAAGCCAGTAGCCTCTTATGGTGATCATAACGCACTCGATTGTCAAGAGTGAGTGAGTGATTGGGTTTTACGCTCCACCCAAAACAATCGGATGATACGGGCGCCAGAACAGAAGGCCCGGGACCGGGGTTTCCCCCTACTCTTATCGATAAATCCCAAGGGTTCTTTATCGTGCATACCACCATAGACAGTAGTACACAGCGCCCGGCCTTGTTACACAGTTGGGCAGCACTGCAGAGTCACCGAAGAATTACAATTATTGCGAATTACAATTATAATTCACAAGCATAACGCCCGTGGCCTGATCGAGTCTCGAACCCGGGACCTTGACCCCCACGGTCAGCATAGGATTGCAGACAGCGGTTTAACCCACTGTGCTATTCGGTGACCCCCACTAGATTGTCAACGATTATGATGCATTATGATGGTAGCTCCCGTTTTATTGACCGAAGGTCCTAAAACAGCAAAGCAACACAAGTATCCAATCACTCACTGTGTGTTATTTCCCTCGTGCAAGTTATAAATTCTAGACACATTAATCATTTTACAATTTGATTAAGCTACCTAGTTTAGATTTTTTTTTTTTTCGATTTTCTTTCATCTATTATAATCCTGTATATTTATTTATACGAATAAATTATTATTATTATTATTATTATTATTATTATTATTATTTAAACACGTGTATAAGTAGATGATCTGATGACAGTATAATTGATTATTATCATTATTATTATTATCTATTATTGTAAACATAATTCTAAAGTAGAGATTTCTTCCAACCAACAGCTCCAGAGTGGGGCAGAATATATTTAATTAAGAATTAAGAAGCGAGTGAGAAATGAAAAGCATTTTACTGATGACTAGGTGATAACGACGACTGCTGATCTTTATCAAGGGACGCTGCCGTTTTCTCGAGAATCTCTTGGATATTCAGCGCCTGGCCGTGCTCGATGCCATAACCGACGCGGAGGCCCTCAGGGTTAGAGGGAGTAACACAGTCCATTCCGACCTCCTTGCGCAAACAAACGTCCAGATCGACGGCACTGAAGAACGCCACAGACAGCGGGAGGTCATTGAACTTGAGCTGATGAGCAAACATGCTTCGCGTGAGCAGGTTGGTGATCTGCAGAGCAAGTGCCGCCCGGTACTTGTCTTCGGAACGCACCAAGTACCTGACTTCATCGTGAATACTGATGCTGAATCTTGCGTCGATCGCGTATCGATCGAGCAGCCAGCGCATGCAGACAAGCATCAGGTGCAAGTAGTCCACGGCCGAACTCTGCACGACCCAGTTGATGCGGCTGGCCATGAACTACGCGACTCATCATCATCATTATCATCATCATAACCGTCATCTACTCACATCACTATCCACGTTGCGCGGCTCAAGGGCTTTGCTGATGGTGCATCCGAGCACAGGGGTCCTGGGAACGTCCGACTGCGCAATCGACTCCAGTTGGTTGAACATGTGCGACTCACTGAAAACAAAACAAAGGAAAGAAGAAGCCTAATCCTAATCCTAATCTCACCTTCCTCCTGACCACAAAGCCTCCTTATAATCGCTGTCATCGGAATCAGCCCTCCGGAACCTGCAACGACAAGCGTGACCTAGACAGAGCGACCTTTGACCCAGTGACCTTTCTTTGCGCCCCTTGGTCCTGGCGTACATGAGCCTCGCTTTGGCCGCTGCCTCTTCCTCAGTCAGTCGGTGGTTGAACTGCATCAGAAGTTGTTTAGCAAACTTCACCCCTGCGCCATAGATGCGGCCGTAGTTGAAGACCTTTGAGAAGCGCGCTCATTTCACAGCTCGTGACTCGACGGGAGCTAACAATACCTTGGCTTGATCCCTGGAGATTCCCACGAGGGAGGCCGTCATGCTGTGCATGTCAGTGGCGTCCTTCTTGTTTCCCTGCAGCATCATCCATCCGAGGGCCGTTGAGCCTGCGTAACAACAGAGGTCATGCTTCGTGAGATTTAAATCGCTCCCTCACCGTGCACTCCCGCAAAGTAGGCGTCGCCCAACACGGACGCAATCCACAGTTCCTGCGAGTCGACGTCCGCCCCCACGAAGTGAAATCCCGGGGGAGAACGAATCATGGCTTTCAGCTCACTTCCAATGCGATCCGCCTGCAGAGAACAGCTGACACGAGTGCCATTGAGCAGAGAGGACTAACGTAAGCGTTGCTGGCTGTCAGCCAAGTCGCCTCAACCGCTCTCCGCGTCACGGTTCCTGCTGTGACGACCTTCGGCAGGATGACCCCTTGAAAGGCGTGCGCCCTGGGGTCAAGACAAAAATAAAGAGTGCGAACGGGCGCGATTGTCATACCCTTCGAGTGAGTGGCTGTGTTCGGGAGTAACGTCAACTACCATCTGACCTCTTTAAGAGAGAAATAAAAAAGAAATTATAAGATGAAGATGAAGAAACAGCGAGATGCTGACTTGATGCGTTCTTTGTTCATCTTCCAGTAGGAGCAAATGTTGCTGTGATGCAGAATCGCTTCGGCCTGGGGTCCGTATAAACACCTCAAACAGCCGTCCTCCAGTTTAGCGAGAAATGCTTTTGCCAACGGATTGCCGACTCGCTTGCCTTTGCCGTCCTGCGAACGGATGATTAAACTCAAGCGACACACGGAAATAACGGAAGACCTTGTGAGGGAGCTTATAGAAGCTGGCTCCGGGAACGACGTCATCAAAAACCTCCTCCTTCCGCTTGAACTCACGTGGGGACGAAGTCTGCAAAGAGAAATATCTGACGCGAGAATTCACAGAATGAGAATAACGACCTCTTTGACCTTCTGCCACAAGCGACTCCTTTCTTTCCCGCTTTCTTCCCCGGTTGAGAAATGAATTTGATTGAGAGAAGACTCGGTCGAGTGTTTGGGGAGATCATCCTCCTCGGCCAAGAGTGTCTTCAACCACTCAGGTTTCGTGTGTTTCACAACATCGATCAATGCTCTGATGAAAAACAAAGAGATGAATTGAATCTTTAGCTCAGTGCCACGCGTACTCAAGAGGAAAGTCCTTAGCGGTCAGCTTCTTGCTGCTCTTCTTCTCTTCCCCTTCTTCTTCCTGTTCCCACAAACTCATCTCCAACTCTCGTTCATGAGGAGCCTTGGGAACCAGGTATCCCCACCCATGCTTGTCGCTGTAATGCACGGGGAATCCATCCCACACCAAACGCAAGAGTTTAGGAGTAACCCTCATCAGAGTGGATATCTTGGAAGGCCCTGCTTGGTGACCCCTTGCGACCTCAATCTCTCGAGGGCAGAGGTCACGGTACCACTGAGGTGCGTCTGGTAAATACGGAGCTTTAGCTTCTTCTCCTTCTTTGAGTTTCTTTCAAATGAAACATTTTACGACGATTCGTCAACGGGCGAAAATCCGCTACCTTCGTTCTAACCTTCTTCACTGACCAATCCAAATCCCACAGCCAAACGTCATTCCGATAACTGCAGCAGAGATAAAATTAACCATACGCAGCAAGATCAAGTTAATCTAACAAATACTTTTGATCAACAGCAAAATTGAGGGCGTCTTCAGCTGCTGTCATCAGCATTTTCTGCTGCTCCTTCTGAAGTTCTGCGTACTTGGTTTCAGCCGAATTGATGTATTTAAACCAATCAGCGTTAACCGGCAGAAACGTGCTCCCCATCTCCAGCATGCCGGCTAGGGTCACAGGATGAGGAAACCTTCGACAAACAAGAGTGCGACGAAGCGTTTTTAATTTGAAATACCTTTCCAAGAACTGCGGCCAGAGAGCCTTGAAGACGTCAGTTGTGGCAGCGACATCAGAGGCGCAATAGCCCATCAGCTCCTAAAATCAACTTCAACTCAATTCGATCCCTTTTGGTGCGCCTCACCTGGAAGTTCTCTCGCACTTCCTGCATGCGGCCCTTCACAAAAGTGTCTCTGCTGGATTTGTCGAGCGGATCTCTGTGAGGGAAGTAGAAGCGATACACGGCATTCAAACTGTTGAGCGAAGTGTCATCAATCCAGTCTTTCACCTGTCGGTTGATGAAATGGAAAACAAATACAAATACGACGATCCGCTCACTGGAAGACGTTTGAAATTGCGCTGCTGTTTTTCATGCTCGACGACCTCCTTCCTGCGACTTCCGCTTTGGTGAGCGATATAGAGAATGCGCTGTAGGGACGTGAGGCCGGAGACCGCGATGTGCAGAGACATCGTATCGAGGAAACGGCAACTGCGATCCTGAGAGAGAAATCAGCTGCGATGCGCTCTCGACTCAAACTCACGTTGATGTCATACTGCTCAGCCACAAACGCCCGATCAAAACCCACATTATGACCGACAATCAACTTCTCTGAATTTGAACCCAGAGGAATTAAGTCACTAGGGCGTAGGTTCTCAGGTTCGTGACCCTTTTGCCAGCCTTCGCTCGATCGCATCTGCTGCTCATGAAACTGCTCGTCCACAAGTCGAGGACTGCACCAGGAGTACCTACGAGGAGCGGAGGGAGGTGCTGGATGGTCCCGATTGGTGAGGGTACTGACCAGGCGTGTGGTGACACAGCGGTCGCCATTGTGGGGCAGTTACCTTCCGTGACCATCAACTCAATATCAAAGATGAGAGCGTCATCATCTGGGTGAGCCACTCTGCTCTGCAGGCGTTTCTTTGCATCGTACTTGGTCCACCCTTCCCTGTAAACCCACTTCTTCGGTCGAGGGGGAACTTTCTTCATCCGCACAATCGATTCAGCCTGGTCGCGAATTTTCTCCGTCTGATTCAAGGCGAGCGTTCGGAAATGTTCGTCAATGTTTGCTCCAGAGAGCTCTGGCAGTGAGAAGTTGATATCCGGCAGGATGGCTGTGTCTTTATCTGAGAGACCAAATGCTTTTAAATGTTCTTGAATTCGCTTCACAGTCTCAGCACTGGTTTTTACTCCCGACGCTGAGTTGAAGATTTGATCGTGAAGTGGTTTTGAGAGCATTTGAATATTAGCCGCATTGAGATGTGTTTGTGCCGAGTACGAAGTGTGTTGGGCCAACGGACAACTGAGTCGCAAGGGGCGGGTCGAGGCCCACGCAAAGAGAGAAGCACGACGTTGCATCCTCTTTGCTTCACCCGCTCATCGAGTGAATCAATCAATCACAATCCACGTTCGGTTTATCCTATGGAGAAAATATGAAAATTAATTTGTAATTCTTATTTAAAGAAATCATCAATCATATTTCTGTTCCAGATAGCTAATTACATAAATAGTACTATAAAGTCTTCACTTGCAAAAATGAAGATTTGCAGATCGTATCAGGATTTCTACATAGAAAAGAAGAAATCAAAAGTTGAAATATCACTGCGAATATACATGTCTTAATGGCCAAGTGGTTAGGGTGCCGACCTCAAGACTGAGAGGTCGAAGGTCGCAGCCCTACTCGGACTGAGCGTGGTTAAAGAATCGAAATCTTCCCTCGCAAGGCATCCAGTATAAAGGAGAATATCGGGGAGAATTGCAAGCAAGGAATGATGGTCCAATTATATGATACAACCAAATGGAAAAGAACATAATTATAGATACTTAGCTACTAAAATGCAATGAATATTGGATTTTTAGAATTTTTCTGAGTCTAAATTTAAAAGTAACAAAGGTTGTAGGATAATTATAATGACAATAACGGAGATGCGCAAGGCTAGTAGAGACAAGAGGTGGCGACATACACAAATCGCTAACTTTCCCAAAAAAAACATACCCCATTTTTGTCTCTATACTGTGAGTGTACTAATACGTACTCTGAGTACCGTACTGTACTCTTAAAAAAACATAGTGCCCTTTTTATAGCGATGGGAGAAACCCCCCCCCCCCCCAATTGCATGGTTGATTTAGGATCCGGGGTTATTTGACAAGGTCTCCGGCACTAGCTGACATACTACAGCGAGTATGGTACGCAGACCTCGCCCGATTTATCTGTGCTAAGTGGGTGCATCACTACATCAGTACATGCCCTCGGTGAGCGATAATAGAGGCATTTGGAACAGCGCGTGGATCTTGATGTCAAAAGTTAAGTTTTCACGCCAAATGTTACGATCGTGAACATTTACATCGTATTGAATGGACAATGTCAGCCACCTATATACTTGACAATAGATTTCATGGTCAATTTAGTAAATGCATCATGTTTGTAATGCTCTCAAAATCGCGTGTCAAGAACGTGACGCTATTCTTGCGTTTGTTAAAAAGTGCGTTATGACTACGAAGATAAAATTCTTGCGTCTTCTGACCGCATGTGAAAACTAGTGTCCTAAATTTAGATATGATTGAATGGGGTATATATCAACTCAGGGCACTGGAAGGATTGCATTGGTGCTAATTTCAGATTGATTGAATTATGTAATATGCATGAAAACCCATGTCCATGACCACGCCATGGTAGGAGACAGGGATTATTTTCAAGATGTTGTGATGTTGCGTACTGGTTTTACATGATTGGAAATTGTTAAACCTACTCAGTGCACCTGTAGGGGTTTGTTGATGAATATTTTTGATGATTGAATCATGCAACATACATGTCCCTGACCACACGCCATGGTGGAGGTAGGAGTCATAAGCACTTCGTACTGACGCAAGAAGAATAGTGTTCCTTGTGTCAAGATAAGTGGTTGCCAGCCATATATATCAACGAGTTGTCGTTTCAAAACCTTTAATATTTTCTTGAGTGGTCTTGAATGAATATAATTTTAATTTTAATTGCCATTCAAAATACTGGAACCCCTTTTAATCGAATAAAGATTAGGCCTAAAATGCAATACTTTAATTGAAAAGACTTTATTGGTTAAAACTCAACATTTAGACTTCCAATAATTAAAAGGCAATATGACGGGAGATAATGTAGAACAATCATTTTAATGATGTAATAGTAATGAATTCTCAAGCATTCGATGTACATACAGCAGAGGAAAAATAAGAAAATAAGGAGAAAAATAAGACTCGACAGCCAATTATCATACAAAGCACAAAGCTCCAGTAATAACCAAGAAAAAAAGGAAAGATTCACAAATATTCATGTGTGGAGTCCAAATGAGAAAAGAAAATTAAATGAAAAGTTTCATTTAATTATATTGTAGCCACCGGGTTTGCACTGGATTACAAATCAGTACTTCTAAAAATAGAAATATCACTGTTGAAAAAAAAAAAAAATATAAAGAAATATAAAGAATCAATCAAAGAAATATATAATAAAATCTCAAAAATAATAACTGATGAAATGAATAAAACATGAAAGTTATCCGGACGTCAAGATTATGGCACAGTGTTGAGGTTAAGATCTGAGGAGGACAAAAATAAAATAAAAATTCACCGGATTTCTCAATAATTTAGCACCAAAAGCAGATTCACTAAATTCAACGCAAGTACTGACTCAGTACACAAGTATGGCAAGAAAAAGCAGGACTTTTGACTCATTCAACGTTTGTGGCATAACTACAAATGAAATACTTTTGAATGGTTCGAATGAAACACAAATTCTTCTCCTTGAAGAGGCATCTAGTGAACATAGCAAACACATGGAGGAAACATGAAATGGCACTTTAGTTAATCAACATTCAAAGGAGATTAAAAAAAAAAAAGAAAAAAAAAAAAAAAAAGCTATATTTATATATTTATATATAATATATTTATATATATATATATATAAATATAACTATCCATTATGGCACAGAAACAATAAACAGAAATAAATTCCCCCAAATACAGAAGAAAAAAAAACAAAAATAATATCATGGAAAGAAGCAATTGATAGAATAAGGAATTTGACGAGTCGTCCTTCTCACAAGGAGGGGGGCGGAGCCTGGTGAGCTGTGAAGTTGAAGCTGGCGCTAATTTCATCAATGTTATCTTGAGTGTAGTCCAACATGCTCAGATCAGAAATGATGTCATCTTGTTGAGGGCCCCCTAGCGTCTGTTCCAGATTCATCCTTCAATCAAGAGGTCATTAGAGGTCATTAGAGGTCAAGCGTAATGCGGGACGCACCTGCAAAAGGGTTTCTGAGTCCGCGGCAAGACAGAAGGCGATGAGACGCTGCTTATATCAGAGGGCGCGGGTGACAGGGGAGTGCTCTGCTGAGAGGAGCCTTCCAGCTGCGCTCCGGATGAAGTCGCAGATGCAGAGGCTGCAGCTGGAGAAGTGCCAGGAATGCGTGTGGTCAGATCTGGTTTGACGTAGCCGTTGGTCTGTGGCTTCTCTCCTGAGCTGGTCCAGAACTTGGCAAAGACCTCCTCTTTTGGGATTTCCGGGAAGAGGTAGACTAAGCAGTCAGGGTCCTTGATGCGATCTCCCAACCCGGAGGTCTTGAAGTCTTTGTCTGTGTACGGAGCGAGATGCCTCACGAAGGGCTCTCCTGCTCACATAATTCAAAATGCACGAAACAACAATCGCTGTCACTTGCTCACCATTCTCATTGAGCTGAACCCAAGCAAAACTCAGCCCTCCAAGTTCCGAATCACTGAAGCGAAGAAGGAAAGTTCCGACCTTGGCCTTCATCAACCAGTCCTCTGCTCTCTGCTTGCTAATGAAGCCCAAAATCAACCTAAAATCAATGATATATCAACTGCATTATTACACAACAATAACTGCTGTACTTGTCCTTCCATGGCCCAATCAACCAGTCCTTGGTCAGTTTCAGAATCGAGTAGAACCACTCCCAAAAAGTGAAACTACGCCCGGGAAGTGGCTCCTGAGATGTCGAGATTGGGTCATGAAAACTGAGAGAAAACAACTGACCCTGTTAAACTGAGCCCAGGTCACCGTCTGGCGGCTGAAGTCCTCTCCGTTTCCCAGAAGTTTAGATCCCAAATAGAGCAAGTGCTCCTCGTTCAGCTCAAGGGAGCACTGCGTCATGAAGCGGTTGTTCAATTCTTGCGCCAGCTCAGGCCATGAAACTCTTTCAGGAACTTCAAAAGGATTGCGCTCCTAGAAGCGAGACGAATTAAACGAATGATCAAAGTAAAAACAAACTCACAGTAGTGGCGAAGGCGTTGTCCCAGAAAATGGTTGCTAGAGCGTTACACTCTTGGTTGCCATGCACAGTTACAACAACAGGCATCGACAACGTCTACAGACAACAACATTAGACAAACAATAGCAGCAGACAATCTCAACTAACCCACACGTAATAGTTGAGCTGAGTGTTCAAAGTCAGCTCCATTTGGAAGAAAATAGAGAACTTCTCCTCAGTGACAGTCTGTAAGAACGTGAATTAATTATAACCCGAAGGACACGAGTCGCCTTCACAAACCTCGTTGCCTTTCTTCTCAGCTCTTTGAATGCCCTTGAGTTTCTGTAGCAAACAGAGAGAAAGAGAAATTGACCGCAGCTGTTATGAGCTGAACTGACCATGTTGCGGAATGTGATGGACATTTGGTCAGAAGCCTGGTGGTACTCCATGGTGCCCGTGTTATTTTCGATCTTTCCACTCTTCAAACTCTTTGCTCCTGGATCGTGCCTCATGATCGAGCGTGCCTGTTCCTCACTGAAACAACCGAATGAAAACACTCAAGGTCAAACAGAGGTCATATACCTGACTATGCTGGCCGTGACCTGTGGTAAGGTCATACGGATGTGTCGCCTACGCCCAATCAGGCAGCGAACGGTGGCAGAGAAGCGAGAGTCTTTCTTGAGCACTTGTGGTGGCTGCTTCTCAATCACAAACGAACTGAAATCAAATGTTCAATCTCAATCAGCACTTGATGGCACAACGCACTTAGTGATGAGCTCTTCGAGCAACTTGGTGATTCCGCTCAGCAGCATGGGTACGATGCTCTGCTGCTCCAGCGACATCTCCAGGGGCAGTCGCGCCCTCAGAGCAGCGGCCTGCTCTATCTGCTCGTGGTTCCTCCAAGTCAAGTCAGCGAGGCTATCGTACCTGCGAACAACCACAATTGGCACATGTGGCATGCATTGAACGATTGACGCACCATTGCTGCAGAGTGTCAAGGCCACTCTCAAGGGCGGAAGGGTTGTTGCCAACCTGCTGTTGCCGTCTCCACGGTATCATCAGGTGCTCCAGGATGTGGCTGTGCACCGCTTGCAGTTCCCTGCCTGTCTTCTCGTACATTTGCAGCAGCGACTGTTGGGGCATAGACACATAACGAGCTCAATTATATAACATAGATCGCTCACTGACCATGTAATCAAAAAGCAGAAGTGGAGCACTGCTTGAAAGCTCACTGTCTACTTGAACTTTCTCGTCCTGCAGTTGCTGCTTGGCATCTGAGAAATCACCGACTTGATGAGAGAGCTGACTCAGCTGGGCTATACGATTATAATTATATTATAAGGTAGGAGAGAGGAGACATCATAAGACCTGTGAGGTGGTTGGATTTCTGCGATTGAACCAACCAAGCCTCCAGTTTGCGCTGGAATTCTTGCAACGCTCTCTCCGATTCCTGTGTGTACCATTCCAAACCGTCAAGTTGCTGAATCTACATTCAGAGAAATTAACCATAGAAGAAAACTGCAGATGAACAAGAAACCTCCTCTGTCTGTTGAACCATTCGGAGCTCAGTCTGAAGTCCGTGCTTAATGACGCGAATGAGATTCATCGGGTGATTACCATACATCTCCTGCAAGAAAACATCCAAGCACTCACTTCACGATCATAACATTCACGTACCCTGAACTGCTGAGCGGTTTCACGCAGAAAGACGTCATCAGAGGAGGAATTGTTGCGTTCCAGTTGCTGGAGAAGCATGTCTCTCAGTTGAACGGCTCTTGCTTCATGCTCCCGATTGTTTTCATCTAGTTCCATCCTGCGAAAAGCAAAACGCAATCACGTACTCCATGAATATGCATGAGCGTGTACCATGGCTGCTGCTCTATCCAGTGAGCGAAGTAATGTCGCACTTCGATAGGGAAGTGGATGCCATATGCCGCCTGTACCGTGCGTATTTGGTCTCCGGTCAACTTCTGCACTTTACCCCACAACGCCATCTTGTGGTCAACCTGTTCAAAATGATGAAAAATGATGAAGCTTCAGCTTTTTGGGACTTCAAACTTCTACGAATATTGGCTAATCTACAAAGCTTCGGGTTCGAATGAAAAGAGTTCAATCCTTCAAACTTCAACTTCTCATATTGCTCGTAATCGGGCAGATGAGATAGTGAAATGGCTCAAACCTTTTAACTTGATGTCATGGATCCAACCCCTGTCACCCATGTGACCCAGTGCCATTATTACATGATTATGATGATATTGGTTAAAATCTATAATATACTATATAATAATTATATACACAGCCCCTTTGGGAAACAACAATAGGCGAATACGGATATATTAAAGATCTCTTATCATATTTAAACGTCAATAATTAAACAATGATAATATACTTGACTTGACTTGATGGGTTGAAATAGTGAGCAAAGCTGTTTTTTACTCTTGGTTTGTTGTTATGTTATTGGATTAGATGGAGTGTGAGTTTTAGATATATATAGTATAATATAGAGTTCAAACTAGGCCTACAGGGCAGTAGGCCAAGTACTCAGTTCAAGTACTAAGCCTTAGAGTCTGGTTAAAAAAATATAATTCCCGATCAGGGATGCGCTTATATCGTTACCTGTTTTTCGCAGCCTTATTCCGTAGCCTTATTCTGAGGGATCAATATCGAGTCTTGGAACGAGACTATGGTAGGCTGACATACTACAGCGAGTATGCATGGTATGGTACGCAGACCTCGCCCGATTTATATGTGCTAAGTGGGTACATCATATGATCATAATGATGTAGCGTAGCGCTATTTGTAGACAAGGATGGTTATACAATTTCATAACCAGTGTTATTTGTAGACAAGCATGGTTATATATTTCTTATAACCATATCCGACCCGTCCTTATTTATCTTCCACTCAACCCATGAATTTCCACTTCCGGGCGATAATTGAGATGGTTTGCACTGGAGGGATTGTATTAATACTAATTTTGGATTGATTGAATCATGTAATATACATGAAAACCCATGTCCGTAGCTGCAGTACAGTGGGAGATAGGGATTTATGTTTGAGTAGATATTTGATGCTGAAAAGNGTGTGCACTGGTTGTATGTGACTAGGGCATGGGTAGGATTGTATTGATGCTAATTTCAGATTGATTGAATCATGTAATATACATGAAAACCCATGTCCTCATCTAAACGATGGAAACATCGAAAGACGTTTAGTGTTGAAAATCTTGTGTAAGTGAAAGTGTAGTTCTTCCAAATACACAGACGAGGAATTTGCTACTATATCTTTATTGTAACACACACACCGCTTATATACACCACAGCATTTGATAAACTCAAAATGAACATGTTGAAATGAAGTGACAAATGTTGAGTTGAAATGAAGTGACAAATGTTGAGCTGCTCGGATCCGCCACAGGAGATCCCCTTCACGCATAGCGGACTGGGGGCTTGATCTGACGTCCGCTGCGTGCCACTACAACTGGCTTTAACCGATCCACACTGACGATCTGTTGTCTCCCTTGCATCTCTAACGTAAATGTTTTTCTGCCACGCTCCAATACCTTGAACGGATCATTGTAGGGGCATTGCAGAGGTCCGCGATGAGAGTCTACCCGTACCAGCACATGTGTTGCAGTCCATAAGTTGTGAGGCACGTAACTGCGAGCGACTCCATGATGCTTAGCTGTCCTAGGAATCTTTCTTGTATCCGCATTTACCGTCGTATCAATCACGGTTTGACCAGGGTAGATCAACTTGTGGCGGAATATTAAGTCTGCGGGTGAGGCATCGAGGTCCTCTTTTGAGGCGATACGCTGCCCCAAAAGCACCCAGGGAAGTTGGTCCATCCAGGCTGGGGTACTGGGAAGAGCTTTGAGAGATGCCTTTAAAGAACGGTGAAACCGCTCAACCATACGCTAGCTTGAGGGTGATAAGAGGTCGTACGATGTAATTTCACCCCCAACGTATCTGCAAGGTGCCTCCATATGCTTGATGTAAACTGTGTGCCTCTGTCGCTGGTCATTTCGGCTGGAACACCGTAGCGTGCCACCCAGCCCTGGAGAAATGCGTCAGCACACTCCTGTGCTGTGATACTCTTTAAGGACAGTGCCTCTGGCCATCGTGAATGCTGATCAATAACTGTAAGAAGGTACGTGCAGCCCTTAGAAGGAGGAAGTGGGCCTACCAAATCCGCATGAACATGAGCGAAGGGAACATCTGGAATCTTCGTATGATCGACTGGCGCTTTGATGTGAGTCTGAATCTTCGATCTTTGGCAATCTATGCACTCTTTGCACCAGGCTGTGATGTCCTTCATTCTGAACCACACATAACACTCAGAGATAAATCTTTTGGTCACTCGAGCGCCAGGATGAGATAAGCTATGAATTATATCGAATACATGATGTTGCAATGACGTAGGAACCAATGGTCTTGGGTGGGCCTTAGACACATCACATAGTACGGTTACCCCACCTCTCTGGACAACTTGTAGTCTCGTGCCGATGATTGCAGTCCGAGAATCTCTGCTGCTTCCTCGCTATCTCCTCCCAACTGATGCCTAACTGGACGGCGTCTATGGGTGCCCTTGATAACGCATCTGGGACAATGTTATCCTTTCCCTCCCGATGACTCACGTCAACCATACACTCGGCAACCGTCGCTAGATGTCTTTGCTGACTAGCAGACTAAGGTTCACCAACCTTCTTCCAACCTGGACCAATGGTTGATGGTCTGTAATTAAAATGCATGAACGACCTTCCACCATGTGACGGAAATGTCTGATCGCCAAATGGGCCGCCAACAGCTCTCTATCGAATGCACTACACCTCTGCTCAACTGGCCTCAGATGTTTGCTAAAAAAACCTCTAACACCGCACCAATGCCAACTTCTGAAGCATCAGTACACAGTATGAGTTGTCCGTCTGTCGTCGGATGATGCAGTGTAACTGCTTCTGCCAATAACTTCTTCGCATTATCGAATGCTTCTTTCTGTTGCCAGCTCCATTGAATCTGTGCAGACCCCAGTTTCTTGTTGCTCAATTGGTGGAGAGGTTGCATGATGGCTGCAGCCCTAGGAATAAAACGGTGATAGTTATTTATTACACCTAGAAATTTCTTGAGGTGCTTTGGGGTCTGCGGAAGTGGATGCTCTTTCACGGCTTCCAGCTTCTCCTTCGTGGGACGAACTCTTTTGCTGTCCACAGTATAGCCTAAAAACTCCATCTCTACTTTGGCAAAAACACATTTCTCTGGTCTAATGAGGAGCCCATTCTCTTGTAACCATGTGCAAACTGCTCTCAGATCATCCATGTGTAGTTTTTCATCTTTCGAAGCAACCAGAATATCATCAATATACACAAAAACACGCTCGAGACCACTCACTACCGTATCCATCAACCGTTGAAAACTCTGACCTGCGTTACGAAGCCCAAATGGCATTCGTAGGAATTCAAACATGCCAAACGGAGTTGTAATTGCTGTCTTTGGAATATTCTCCTCTTCTACTGAAATCTGATGATGGTATCCGCGCACTAAATCTAATTTAGAGAAAATCGTCATGCCATGCAACAGATTAGCAAAATCATGAATGTGGGGTACTGGATACCGATGTGGAATAGTAGCGGCATCCAATCTCCTGTAGTCCCCACACGACGCCATTCCCCATTTGATTTCCTAACCTCTGCTCCCAGACGTATAGGGTCACCACTGTAGTTCTTCCAAATACACAGACGAGGAATTTACTACTATACCTTTATTGTAACACACACACACCACACACACACCGCTTATATACACCACAGCATTTGATAAACTCTAAATGAACATGTTGAAATGAAGTGACAAATGTTGAGCTGCTCGGATCCGCCACAAAAGTACAGAATGGGAATTTCACTTAGTCACTTGACTCATGGAGGCACTGAAGTGTTTACCAATGATGTAGTACATGCCCTCGGTGAGTGATAATAGAGGCATTTGGATCTTGATGTCAAAAGTTAAGTTTTCACGCCAAATGTTACGATCGTGAACATCTACATCGTATTGAATGGACAATGTCAGCCACCTATATACTTGACAATAGATTTCATGGTCAATTTAGTAAATGCATCATGTTTGTAATGCTCTCAAAATCGCGTGTCAAGAACGTGACGCTATTCTTGCGTTTGTTAAAAAGTGCGTTATGACTACGAAGATAAAATTCTTGCGTCTTCTGACCGCATGTGAAAACTAGTGTCCTAAATTTAGATATGATTGAATGGGGTATATATCAACTCAGGGCACTAGAAGGATTGCATTGGTGCTGATTTCAGATTGATTGAATCATGTAATATGCATGAAAACCCATGTCCATGACAACGCCATGGTAGGAGATAGGGATTATTTTCAAGAGTGCAAACCAGATGTTGTGTACTGGTTTTACATGATTGGAAAGGGTTAAACCTACTCAGTGCACCTGTAGGGGTTTGTTGATGAATATTTTTGATGATTGAATCATGCAACATACATGCTCATACAAGAAAACCAATGTCCCTGACCACACGCCATGGTGGAGGTAGGAGTCATAACGCACTTCGTACAGACGCAAGAAGAATAGTGTTCTTCGAGCTTCACGAGGGGAACGGGACCAATCACGGCAAGCCCTCATCTGACGTTTGCCTCCTATACTTCGTAATGGAAGCCATTCTCCCATAGGCGCAATGCTAACCCCGATATTCGGAATGCATTATTTCCTTACGCTTGCATCCAGGCATGGTGTTCTTGGCACGCAATTCTATCAATTGGTGCTATGAGTCAATAGAACATCACTTAAAATTTTGTTCTCCATCCCTTTAAGTATGATGCATGTGAGCCGCTCATAGATCGCACATATGCATGCACATGCATGCCTACACAATAGCGTGCATCATACATGTATATCCGTACATGAAAGCGTGCATGCGCACACACGGAAGAAGGCGACTCAACCAAGTGCTGTGTGCGCTGTGTATTCAACTTTTAAGTATTCCGTCGCCGTCTGTGTGCTGTTCAGGTGATTAAACCTACTTTATTACGCCTCTCAACTTTCTTAGGAACTACTAGTACGAATTGTGTGACAGCTAATTAATTTGGACATCAGAGGGATTACGAAATCAGGTTAAAGAACAAAGCTTACCGGTTCGCGAAGCATGACCGTCACAACACTCATCTTGGTTACGTCTCTAGTCTCTACACAATTGTGAATTATTAAGTTCTCACTCCTTGGGGTAAAATGGTCGTGTTAACAGCATTTTTCTTGTTTTTTGTTTTTTTTTTTTTTTTTTTTTTTTTTTTTTTTTTTTTTTCAGCCAAGTTCAGGGAAATACATGTTAATTAAGTTAAATTCGCACTCGAGCCTGGTCGTCTACAACTAGGAAAATTCGCTCGCTGGGCGAAAGACCGGCGTTCACGCGACATGTCCACTTTCATTCATCCATCCTCTATGTTAATACATGTACTTTTAGGCAAACGATATCAACAGCCTATGATTTTAGATTAACACATTCACCGCCACAGCATTTTCCGGCCGATACCCCTTCACCGCCACGTATCTTACTCAAGAAGCCTCGACTCCACCGCTCTGTCTCTTCTATATGAACACACGCATAGCTAAATGTTTAACATATTTGGATAGGTCGTTCTCTTATGAATCCAACGATATAAGATTCAACATCATACATACAATTAAATGTAGTGAAATACAGCTCTGAACAACACACACTTTGGTGAAAACCACACCTTCGCAAGCAAAAAGCTGAGAAAATCGCAGTTTTGTCTCAGCTACCATTATGACCAGCATAACACACATTGTGATTACAGAGGTTACGTTTTGTAGGCATAACTATTACCGCACGATAACGACCCCGATAATTAGCAGATCAAAGGATGAGAATAACAGTTATAATTCCTTTATACGCAACTCTAGAATGGCAGCGAATCGTGCGTATATCCGCGAAAAATATGGTGCTGAAAGTGCTCAGGGACATAGAAAAAATTGAGGTGAACACCCTAAAGTGTTTGCTCAGTCTGTGATGCTGACCGCGATGCGATTGTGATGCTGACCGCGATGCGATTGTGATGCTGACCGGGATGCGATTGTGATGCTGACCGCGATGCGATTGTGATGCTGACCGGGATGCGATTGTGATGCTGACCGCGATGCGATTGTGATGCTGA
Organism: Capitella teleta; assembly: GCA_000328365.1. Classification (NCBI taxonomy): domain Eukaryota; kingdom Metazoa; phylum Annelida; class Polychaeta; family Capitellidae; genus Capitella; species Capitella teleta. The sequence continues at coordinate 4,261 of KB308834.1, read as the reverse complement.
CCGCGATGCGATTGTGATGCTGACCGGGATGCGATTGCGATGCTGACCGGGATGCGATTGTGATGCTGACCGCGATGCGATTGTGATGCTGACCGCGATGCGATTGTGATGCTGACCGCGATGCGATTGTGATGCTGACCGCGATGCGATTGTGATGCTGACCGGGATGCGATTGTGATGCTGACCGCGATGCGATTGTGATGCTGACCGGGATGCGATTGTGATGCTGACCGCGATGCGATTGTGATGCTGACCGCGATGCGATTGTGATGCTGACCGGGATGCGATTGCGATGCTGACCGGGATGCGATTGTGATGCTGACCGCGATGCGATTGTGATGCTGACCGCGATGCGATTGTGATGCTGACCGCGATGCGATTGTGATGCTGACCGCGATGCGATTGTGATGCTGACCGCGATGCGATTGTGAGGGTGGCGATTGAGTGTCGCGAGTTGTTGCAGTCAGAGTTGATGATTTATGGCATGGAGCTCGATGTGATCCAGGAGATTTTCCATGATCTTTGCACCCTTTGATTTGTATGATGATGTGATGATTTGTATCCTTATATATATATTGGTTATATATTATTTATATTGACGACAAACAATAGAAACAAGCGCCGGTCACCTTTCTTCAATAATTGGCTGGCTTTCAAGAAACACCCCATGAGAAACAATTATTTTGATCTCAAATTCGCTGCGTTCCTCGTTTTTATATCGAATGAGTCTTACATATAGTGATATAAATTATAATCAAATGTTATATTATTGGCCTTGTACGCGCTATATGCATTTACGAAAAACATTCATAGTCATAGCCGATAGCGTTATTTGACTCATTTCCAAATGAACTTTAGAAGTTGTTCTATCAACTCTGAAGCATATATGTGTAAAAATGTATAGCACAAGGCTGATCGTACCTCAACTAGTACGCAACCGGTGAAATACATTAGTATTACATTATTAATAGTATTACACTAATATACATTAGAGTCCCACGTTCAAATAAAGCATCGTGGTGACTCATTCACCGATATCGGAACTTCTATAAACACGGATTCCTTCATTGCTTGATATGCATTCAAAATTTTATTCATGTGCAAGAAATCCGTGAGTTGTAGAAACGATGCTATAGTAGTGTATACGTGTATATATGCTTATTTTTGTCCATACATTTCATGTATATTTACACACGGCCAAAAAAAAAAATTATGCAAGCCTTGATTGAGGGGAAGATGGATATACTAATACAGGATATGGAATAGGAAAAACTGAATTCGGCATTTTGTAAAGAGTGGAGACTCACCTGTGATCGACGACGGAGTCCTTGGTGACTGGATCATTGGCGGCGTAGTAAGTCTCCATGGGGAGGGACTGCACAGGCCTTTTATATGGCCCCACATTGGGCGCCAAAAAGCCTGGCAGAGTGGCGCCACCAAATGACCACTGGCGGAACCACAGCCAGTGGATCATAACGCCCAACACCCTCCCCCTCCTTACTTGACGACCTGTACCCACCGAGCTAACTTATATACATATACTACTTATATAATGCATAATACATGATATAAACAGTATAAAAACATATTTACAAAAATGTTATATTCACAAACAAACAAAAGAACCATTTACAACGATCACAACCATGAAGTGGCCTCCGCCCACCAGGAATGACAGAGGTCCGCCATAACCTGGAAGTTCAAGACCACCCCCTTCCCTGGCAAAGGCATCACTCTAGGGCTAGATCCCACGATCTACATGCACATCAAGATAATCAAGCTCCACCCGGCTATGTACAACATAAAAACGCAAGAACGCAAACTTAAATTCTAACATGTAAAATCAGGAAAACATTGACAGATCTCTAGTCTGGGTGTCCACTACACACAACCACTGAGATAACAGCTGTCCGCCATCACCAGGGGTCAGTTCTGCAGTCACCCAAACCAGACCTCATTAGGATTCTGGCAAGTCCGGTGTCACGCGAAAACTTGCCATCCTGCGAAAAGTGGACGCACATATTATATGCGTACACATTATCACTGTTATAGGCGCATACGAACTATGATAATAGCCTCCAAAACGAGTGACAATACTACAGAGAAGTATATTTATATCGGACAAAACCCCATTAAGCACTAATCGAGAAAATAAGAGCTTATTTCTAATAAAACACACTGCCCATGTGATTACGTCACTCGAGGCTGCGAAAACAGGTAACGTTTTAAAAATTGAGAATGGCGTAACTTTTAGATTAGATTGAGGGGGGGTAACCCAACCCTTTAAGAATGTATACTATGCAATGAATCACAGAACCAATTCTGTTGAACTATAAGATCCTCGACAGAATCAATTCTGTTGATGAAGGGCATAGCTTAGAGAATCAATTCTGTTAGCTTATTTGATACGAACAGAACCATTTCAAGCACATTCCCCTGACTTCAAAGCATCAGAGAATCAATTCTGTTGAACTATAAGATCCACTACAGAATCAAAACTGTGAGCTTATAGGATAGGCTAGAGAATCGATTCTGTGAGCTTATTTCATACGAACAGAACCATCTCAAGCATTTCATCCTGACTTCAATGCATCACAGAATCGATTCTGTTGAACTATAAGATCCACTACAGAATCAATTCTGTAGGCCTATAAAATACTCTAGGGAATCGATTCTGTGAGCTTATTTCATACGAACAGAACCATCTCAAGCATTTCATCCTGACTTCAATGCATCACAGAATCGATTCTGTTGAACTATAAGATCCACTACAGAATCAATTCTGTAGGCCTATGGAATACCCTAGAGAATCGATTCTGTGAACTTATTTCATACGAACAGAACCATCTCAAGCATTTCACCCTGACTTCAATTCATCACAGAATCGATTCTGTTGAACTATAAGATCCACTACAGAATCAATTCTGTAGGCCTATAAGATACTCTAGAGAATCGATTCTGTGAGCTTATTTCATATGAACAGAACCATTTGAAATACTTCGTCTGGTCATCATTGCTTTACAGAATCAATTCTGTTGAACTATAAGATCCACTACAGAATCAATTCTGTAGGCCTATGGGATACTCTAGAGAATCGATTCTGTGAGCTCATTTCATACGAACAGAACCATCTCAAGCATTTCACCCTGATTTCAATGCATCACAGAATCGATTCTGTTGAACTATAAGATTCACTACAGAATCAATTCTGTGAGCTTATTGGATAGGCTAGAGAATCGATTCTGTGAGCTTATTTCATACAAACAGAACCATTTGAAATACTTGGTCTGGTCATCATTGCTTTACAGAATCAAGTCTGTTGAACTATAAGATCCACTACAGAATCAATTCTGTAGGCCTATGGAATACTCTAGAGAATCGATTCTGTGAGCTTATTTCATTCGAACAGAACCATCTCAAGCATTTTGCACTGACTTCAATGCATCACAGAATCAATTCTGTTGAACTATAAGATCCACTACAGAATCAATTCTGTGAGCTTATTGAATACTCTAGAGAATCGATTCTGTGAGCTTATTTCATACGAACAGAACCATTTGAAATACTTGGTCTGGTCATCATTGCTTTACAGAATCAAGTCTGTTGAGCTATAAGATCCACTACAGAATCAATTCTGTAGGCCTATGGGATACTCTAGAGAATCGATTCTGTGAGCTTATTTCATACGAACAGAACCATTTGAAATACTTCGTCGGGTCATCTTTGCTTTACAGAATCAAGTCTGTTGAACTATAAGATCCACTACAGAATCAATTCTGTAGGCCTATGGGATACTCTAGAGAATCGATTCTGTGAGCTTATTTCATACGAACAGAACCATTTGAAATACTTCGTCTGGTCATCATTGCTTAACAGAATCAAGGCTGCTGAACTATAAGATTCACTACAGAATCAATTCTGTAGGCCTATGGGATACTCTAGAGAATCGATTCTGTGAGTTTATTTCATACGAACAGAACCATTTGAAATACTTCGTCGGGTCATCATTGCTTTACAGAATCAAGTCTGTTGAACTATAAGATCCACTACAGAATCAATTCTGTAGGCCTATGGGATACTCTAGAGAATCGATTCTGTGAGCTTATTTCATACGAACAGAACCATTTGAAATACTTCGTCTGGTCATCATTGCTTAACAGAATCAAGGCTGCTGAACTATAAGATTCACTACAGAATCAATTCTGTAGGCCTATGGGATACTCTAGAGAATCGATTCTGTGAGCTTATTCATACGAACAGA
>KB308827.1:124793-162158 GCA_000328365.1 Capitella teleta | reverse complement strand
GTAGGTTGAGGCTCCTCGTTGTTCGAAGCCAAATATAAGGTGAATCCGGAATATGGATGATTTGCATGCCCAGTTCAACGCATTGCTGGCGTCTGTGCTTCTCTTCAGGAATATATTTGCACCGCAAATTATAAGATTAATTATTTATAAGATTAAATAAATTGCAAATTCAGATCAACCAATGTTGACACAGATGCGTATAGTATCAGTAATTGCAATTTATTTATGTTCACTATCCGATATCCGAATCCAATATCCTGCGATTTAAGCCGATTTAAACAAACCCGGAATCCGGGGATTTTTAATATCCGTCCATCTCTACTTACCGCAGGGCTGCTCCTAAATGATCATGATGTTCTGCCAAATTTGAGCTCGGAGTTATTTTTCTTGAACCTGTATAATATTATATTATGATGATGATGATGATGATGATGATGATGATGATGATGATGATGATGATGATGATGATTATGATTATTATTATTATTATGATTATGATTATGATTATTATTATGATTATGATTATTATTATTATTATTATTATTATTATTATTATTATTATTATTATTATTATTATTATTATTATTATGTTTCATTTGATTATATTCATATGATTTATATGATTAGATCAACTACTCAAGGTTTCTTAAATGAGGGTTTGAAGGAAAACAAAAAAAAGTGCCCCTGCGAATAATTGTCTTCCCGATTTCTTTCCTCTCTAGTACATATATAGCCTACGATTTCTATGTTCCATTGATAGTTAAAGTAAGATTCAGTAAGACATATTTGAGATATTTTGGCACCGAAAGCAAGGTATTGTGACGTCAGAATGCAAAACATTCTTCAATTGAAGACGCGAGCCAAACACGCGGGTATCTGGCCGCATTGTGGAGGCGTCGCTCGACTGCGCCCTCTATTTGTTATCAGTCAATCTGTTCGGGAAGCAATCTTATCACTCGGCCAGCGACCTTCACCTATAAATGCGATGGACGAAGGGCTCTCTTGGGATGGCGCCCGATTCATCCGTCGACCAATCATTCAATCAACTAAATTGAAAGCGTCGATCAATGCTCAATCATTCAGTGCATCTATCAACCAATCGATGTAACAACAATCAAGCTCAGTATTCTACCCTGACAATGATGCCGTTTAAATAATAATACTATATTTTGTTATCTCATCAAACGCCAACAAACGATCCAAAGTGTCGACGAATGAGTTATCGGCCATTTTTATTGTAATTTATCGTTATTATGCTTCTCGTATAATTCGTCTGACGTCGATTGGGAAAAATAATTTACGTAGTTGAAGACATATAATTCGATGAATATACAGATCATGAATGACACAATACTACGTGAGATTAATTATAATTAACGCAAATTAGATATCGATTAAGTTGAATGAACGTACGTACGTATATCAAAATGAATGATGAATGAAATATTGCACCAAGTTAATTATGTTATAATAAATAGTTAACACATATTTAATACATATTAAACGCGGTGAACAGGAACTAATCAATCTGACAGATGAGAGGCAATTATTGCAATTTAAAAGTGATTAGCATTTTGCTATAAATCATTATTGCAATAGGTTGAAGCAATTACATTGGCTTCTGTATAGATTATCTCTCGTATTCTTATAGTTTCATTATGACTCACTCCTTTAATTGAATCCATCAATAAAATCGATACTTCTTTTCCTCGCCAGTGAGACGATGCGTTTGGACACTGGACTCGTGGTGGAATTATGGAACAAAGGGATGTTGTGGGATAAACTAATCGGCACTCACTGGCTCCCCCTGGTCACAGTCAAACACACTAACCAGGTCAGTCATAACGCACTCTTTTCCCCAACCACGAAATGTATGCTCCCTGTTCGCACAACACTGAACAAACCAAATAATGTCTTTTTAATTAACAGTATTAAATAAAGTAATGATGTCGACACCTTTTCCATGCAATGTGTTTCTCGCTCGCAGGAGGGAATGGGGCAATGGCTGTCGCTCGATAGCGAGTTGATCATGAAGAGCGGCGAAGTGTTGGGGACGCAAGCGCCGACTGGCCACACTGTGTTTCTGGACGCGCGCTTCGAACTGCCGTATGGTGAGCATGGTGTGTTTGTGCGACTGAACTTTCTTCTCTTCTCTTCTTCCTACCATTCTCGGGTATTAATAGCATGGGATACGTTATGACTTCGTGAGTGATGCGTTGTGACTCTTTAAGCGGTGTGTAGTTAGCAAACAAAATGGCGGACGTTATGGGTTCCGTTACTTTCCATTGATCGAGTGCGTTATGATCTCTGCATTTCAGATCTTCCTGAATCTGAGGCCGCTTCGTTGCAAAATAAATTGGAGGAATTGAACAAAATTATGGACCAGGAGGTTGGTGGTGCCTATGTATGTATTTCCTTTCCATCTCTCTTCTCTCCAATCGGGACACGGTGGTCAGGCACCAAAAAAAAAAAAAAAAAAAAAAAAAATTGCATTCTGGTCCAATAAATATATTATACTATAAATATAATATATATATAACTATAACATTATGTGATTTCTTTTATTTATTTATCTTTTTTTTTATCTTTCATTTGGAAACAAAATTAACAAATACTTTTTGTTGCATACACCTTGAAGATCTCTGAAAGAATTGATGTATATAATAATTTGCCTCTCGAAATAGAAATACATTATTTTTCATGACCACCCTGTCCTATTATATAAATGTAATGATGTATATATTACCCAATTTAACTATAACCTAACCTTTTCCATCTGTCCTCGAACTCCGATTACATAAGAACTAATCATTAAGATACATGTATTTAACCGGTAATATAATTTTATCGGAATGCATGGGTTTCCTGGGTTTCCATGGTGATTGAAATCGAGTTCTTATCAAATGTTAAATATATTGATCACGTGAGTGTCGGCGTTGCAGATCATGACCTTGAAGGAGCAACATGGTCAGCGGAAAGCGAACTACTCCCACTGTGAGTATGTGGCATGTGAGTGCACATTCATTTCATTTTACTCACTCTTAACGTACCTGTTATATTTTTCATTTATGACTTAATTATGTTGTTTTATTTCGTTTTCTCATCGGTGTTTGTCTGCCTCCCAAGTCATAACGTTGTTCTCTGAATCATAACGTATCCCTTCTGCGTCATGATTTCGCGTCTTTTTTCATAACGATGATGTCATCAATTTTGCTTGACACAATTTTTTGGGGGGAGCTATACTGTTTGCTCAATTTTTGTCCATTGGGGCAAAGGTCGGTATAAGTACTTGTTGAGAGATTACTTTATTCTGAAAGGAGAAAACAAAATTCGACCATTATGAAGCGCTGTTACAAAATTGCGTATTACGTGATTTCACCCATTCGCGTAAATCTTCGGCGTGTGTCGGTTTAATTAGAAAAGGCGTCGAGGAGAACGAGGCGTTTTAAGAGGTGAAGGGAATCAAGGAGGCGCGATGAGGGAGGAGAGCGGGTGGGGAGGGATCGATGCCTCGCGTGGATTGAGGATCAACGTTCATTTCGTTTCCCAGCTTTCCCCACAAAACCTCCTAAATGACAACTGCCAGAGAACACTCGTTATGCCATCAACGAATGGGTGAAATCGTTCACCGCGAATGACGGACCGTGAGCTGCCTGATCGACCGTGTGTGCCTCACACCACCCAATGCGGTTTACACAATGCTGACAATAAACACTAGTACTCCATGGTAGATGCATCGGAAGCGTGCTCTCGGAATATATTCCCGAGTACTCGCCAGCGCCGACCGGCACTCAGGCAGCCAGCCAACAGCCGAGTCAGCCGCTGGCCGTGAATAACAGCGATGCATATCAGCATCGTATTTATGACTCTCGGATCGGCGCACGAAAGCGCATAGCGAGCTGATCCGACGTCAAAACGCGTCCCTCAGCCGCAGCTGCACGGCTGCTGTGCGGCTGCAAGCAGACAGCAGCAGCTGCAGAAGCGCATCTGTCGAGATCGCGTCGTGTGCCGCTGAGGACGAAATCAACCTGCTTGCTCTCTGCCTCCGAGGAAGATGCTTGGGATTGTTTGATTGGTGGTTGCCATGGATACTATTCAAAGACTGGTCCGGCATTGGTCAGTGCCTGGGTCACGTGATCAGGAGGAGTGTTCGGTTCGGTCTCCGAGGGCGGGTGAGCGGTTTGACGCGTGTTGATTACGTCATTAATTACGTCGGTTTAATTGTGGTTTCGTTGGTTGACTGTGGCGACAACGGTCACTCCGTTGCTCGGCGCGATGCTCGCAGCGATTGGATTGTTACGTCATTGCGTCACATACAAGCAGGTCATATATGCAGTGGGCTTCAAGGCTTTGTGGCGATTGTCAAATTGGTGATGGACAGTGGTTAAAAAAAGAAAAAAAAAAAGCAAAAGAAAAAAGGAGGAACAGCGAGACGTGTGGAAATCGCACAACGCGTCGAAGGGGAAAAACCTCGTTCAAACAGCGGTTCGTCGACGGTTGATTCCGGCGACTGTTGGGCCCGTTGCTCCGTGGGGCGGCTCTGGGGTCTCCGGGGGGCGAGTAAGGTCACGTGCCGTCCGCTCTAAACGTGTTCTCGCGCGACGCAGGCGGCTGTTCCGCTGATCTCTCGACTCCGCGTTTTATGCCGATTTTATGCCGCGGAAATCGTTGTTGGGATCGTCGCTCGACAAGCGTCCATCTCGACGCGGCCGTCTTGCACTTGACCACGGGACTGACCCCTTCGGTGGTCACTCAGCGGACGAGCCCTATTGGCTAAATTGGGACGGTGTAACTATTATGTAAGTATGATTCAATATTGATTACATGGCCGCTGTTACCTCATCTGCTTACAACCGCCGAGATCGACGCGTGTTTCATGCATGTCGATATCAGCATAGTTCTGAGGTCGAATTGCAAAAAATAGAAAGCCATTTGATTAACGTTGTTTTCCCTTCTTCCCTTCGTATGTCGACCAGATCGGGCGACTAAGTGCACTGCATGCATTCAGCCGGCTGCTATATTTCCCCGCGTGCCTCATCTATTTGAAGCCAACGACGTGTTCGCGTAGACCTTGCATCCATCTCGGAGGGCGCTGCACTCTAAGCAGCCACCGCGGATCAGTCAATTTCGCATGCATGGGTGCTCTGTCGATATGACTGAAATCACGCCGGTGACGTCATCGGGTGGAATGCGACACCTGGCGGTTCCTCCGTGAACACACACCAAAGACGGGCATCGATACTGCATTCGCTAATTATCCTAATTAACACTCTGCGCTGAGGAATATATATAAACCGTCTTGCATTGGGGATGAAATTGACACCGCTAGACGCGTATGTGGGGCGTGTGTGGTTTTGGGCTCATGTGTCGTCGACATACTTTCGGCTTCATCTAGGACGACCGCGTCTTTGTTGAAAGTCTTGGCGGGGGGAAGGGGGGGGGCGTGGGTGGAGGCGGGTGGAGGTGGCACCTCCTGTAGGATTTGCATCCAGATTCCGGGGCCTGCATCCAAAACATTGCTATTTTAAGGCCAGCTCACCTTTTAGCGATCCCGCGCAAGGTGTTACATAAAAAGCCACTAATTTCTTACATAATTAGTGGTCAATAATATTATTCGTTGTGGCATATTGCCAAGTCAGTGGCTCTCAGTTTTCGAGTTTTCTCTCACTCCTGCATGGAGTTGGCGTTTGAGTTAGACTGGAACACTTGAGCTTTGCTTAATTGAAGTTCTTTCAATTGGTCTGTTCTCCCTTAGTAATATATTAATAACTATATTCGGACGTAGTTAGAATGAATTGTATCCAACCAAGCATGAGTTGGAATCGAGTTTAGATTTTCTCCAGAGCCGATTAGCGAATAGGATTAAAGGGACAACGTAGGACCCTGTTTCTTAAAGGAGGTCAACACATTTGTTGTGGTCAGTTTCGGACGGTGGGCAGGCGAGCGATGGACGACACTTGTTTTGTGTTAAAATACTTGAAGAGCTTGTGTAGTGCCAGGGCAACGGTAGACACCCGCGATGCTGCCTTTAAGTCTGATGACGTCACACCCGCTTGTGATGACGTCATCGATGGCACTGAAATTGACGTCACAGAAATCGACTTGGGAGGTACTTATGCTACTGAGTGGGGCATCAATATATCCAAATGGATTTTATATATTCGCTAATTTCCGTTGCGCTTTAAGCGGATTGTGATGACTTCGCATTTTCGATTTCAGCGATGATGTCGGAGGACAGTGACTACACCAGTGACATCAACTACCCTCTGCAGCACCAGAACAACGTCTCCGCGCACCAGGTGCCTCGCGAGCAGCATCCATTTCGACGCCAGCGAGACGACAGCTACGACAGTCGTGACTACCAGACAGCCAACGAGGTCTACGACCAAGACTCCTTCGATCGAGGCACGTCATTCGAGAGCAGAGACGGATATCCCCCTGAAGAGGAGGAGGAGGAGGAGAGGAGGAGCGGAGGCACCCTGGGTACGAACGAGGCAGCAGTGGGGGGTACTACAGCGGGTACCGGGAGCACCCAGTGTACCCGCAACAGCCCCCGTCTGCCACCAGGGGGCGCAGTGATACGGACTCTGAGCCGCTGTTTTACAATAGTCGGCCGAACAGTCGACCGCAATCATTTATAACAGATAGGTACGACTAACAGCGTAGGAGGCTGGGGTGGAGCCATCCAGGGAAGGGGCTCTCCCCAGGGGCTTCCCTTCCAGTCGTTTTATGGGAATAAAGGAGACGCTCCCCTCCAGCCTCCACGCTACTTTATAAACCGCACGACTACTAATAACTTAATAAGCATAATCCTAATTAACTTTGCCTCGTGAATATTCATGTGACCTTTTAACCTTTGCTTCGCCTGCTCTCTTTAGTCCCCTTGGCAGTCGCCACTCTGTGAATGTGAGTCGGCAAAGTACGCAAGAATATAGGTCAGTATATTTTGTAAATACTAACTATATATATAAATATTAACTCTATTTTGTATAATTGGACGTTAAATTTACATGATCAATTTATTAATAGATGATTAAATAAATGTACTCCTCCTTAATTGTTTTTCTATCGTGTTTTTCCCCCCGTGTTTTTTGTTTGTTTACGATTTTATTGTTTACGTTATGATGTTATATTTTTTGTTGAATATGAATTTCAATTTCGTATTGTGATATTTATATGTTTTTGGTTTTTGTATATATTATAATGATATTCTTTTATCTGTTGTTTTCGTTTTGCTATCTTGTGTAGTTTACGTAAGTTTTCTTTGTTTTTCTTCCAATATCTTTCCCTCTCCTGTGGCGGTTCCTTGGTGGTTGATGTTTAATATATTTCATTTCTCCCTCATAGTAATCCCACTTTTCTTCCCTTCTCCCCCCATCTATTTCATTTCCCCCCGTACTAAATTCTAATCCCACTTTTCTTTCTACCTCCCCTGTCTATTTCATTTTCCCCCGTACTAATCCCACTTTTTTTCCCTTCTCCCCCTATCTATTTCATTTCCCCCCGTACTAATCCCCCTTTTCTTTCTACCTCCCCTATCTATTTCATTTCCCCCCGTACTAATCCCACTTTTCTTTCTACCTCCCCTATCTATTTCATTTCCCCCCGTACTAATCCCACTTTTCTTTCTACCTCCCCTATCTATTTCATTTCCCCCCGTACTAATCCCACTTTTCTTCCCTTCTCCTTCTATCTATTTCATTCCCCCCGTACTAATCCCACTTTTCTTTCTACCTCCCCTATCTATTTCATTTCCCCCGTACTAATCCCCCTTTTCTTCCCTTCTCCCCCTATCTATTTCATTTCCCCCCATACTAATCCCACTTTTCTTCCCTCCTCTTCCTCTAGTCCTCATGGCAGCGGTGCAACACCCGACTATTTTAGTCCGCAGAGCACAATCGACTACACACCAACAACCATCGAGGACTACGAAACCTGGTATAAAACCACGCAAATATTTATTTATTCTTCTATACACTACACGTATTACATTTCTTATATATCGTACCTTTTTTTCCACTTGCTGCTTATAAAATGAAAGAGATATCAAATCCCGATACGATGTCTGGGACATTTCATTTTTATCGAAACCAAACAACATTAAAACCGTGTTCTCTTTTTCACTCTGCATGCGAGGCCAAGTCCATATAGCGGTCTATGCTAGTAGTGAGTTCTATGCCTTCCTTGTCGATTTCAGCCTTTACGGAAGTGACGTCACACCGGAGAACTACAGCCCCCCAAGCCCCCCTGATCACGCGTACACCCCCACGGCGGAGGGGAATTACGACCCTGTTAACTACGACTATGATGAATACGAGTACGAGGATCGGAGGTACGACTCCTACAGTCGCTCTTATCAGGGAAGGTACGCCGAGGACGTTTCGCCCTACAAGAACTTTGGCACGAAGCAAGAGGAGGAGGAAGTCTTGCCGTACGACGAAGAATTCGCCGCGAAGCGAATGAAGGATTCCGGATACCAGACATACGACAAGAAAAAGGCGGAGCCGCACGCCGTACGTGCACCTCCGCTCAGCCGCGATATCCACTCCGTGGACGAATCCTTCGACCAGCAGCCGGCGACGTACAACGGAGATTCCGCGTACGACCACCAGGGGGCCTACGACGACGATCGCTATTACCGGCCGCAGAAGCAAAACTCCTACGAGCATTATAACTACGATTCGTACGACAGATCGTACGACAGATCGTACGACGAGTCGTACCAAGAAGACTCCTTCGATTACGAGCCAGTTGCTCCCACCTGCAACGAGGATTTCGCTCGTACGGATGACGACGTGTACGAGAAACGCCGATCGTCTTTGCAGGAACGCCATCCGCTGAAGGACGAAGAGGGGCGTCGGTCATCTCATGAGCACCCCGCTGAACTAGCAGCTCACCGTCAGACGTCTTTCCACGAACGCTCAGCGTCGCTCACTGAGCAACCGCCCCTACCCCCTATACCCTCACTCCCTTCCCCACCCGCCACCCCCGACCCGGAAGTCGTCCCGATGAGGAAAACTTCCGACAAAGCCTACTCATTGCACGCGTCCTACGAGAAAACTCAAACTGTCGCTACTCCGGTTGATCCGCCTTACTTCGCGCCCTACGTGGCCACGACCTCCTTCCCGCCAGAGGTGCATCCCGCTCCCTTCCAGAAACGCATCATCGAGGAGGACGAAGACGAACTGCTGGACGAGGATGCTCATCCGTACGAAGTGCATCAGGGTCTCTACGACTACGATTATGATCGCGAGGACTCGCTCTCCCTCGAACAGGCGTACCAGTCACGCTACGAGGTCAACGCAGCCGCAGCTGCAGCTGCAGCCGCCAAGACTGTGGAGTTCAAAGAGGTCACCCCGAAAGCAGTGTCTCCCCCTCTGTACCCTGCCCCCGTGGAGCATCTTTCGGAAGAGGATGAGTCCCTGTATTCCTCCGTTGAGGACACTCGCCTCGTGCGCGGAGGAGGAACATCAGGAGATGGCATTCCCATGCCTGTCGGAGGGTAGATATCGTGTGTATGCTTCTCGTTCAACTGCTCTTACCTTTGGTTTAGGGAGGTGCTAGGCCTTCACCTCTACGATCAAGACGACGACAGTGGCGCCATCTTAGAGTACAATTCACGGTACAATCGTCCTCATCGTAGAAATAAATGTCATCGTCTTTGGAGATGTTTTTATCATTTCTCACATGTGCACTCGCTGCTTCTGACTTTATGCTTTGTGTCACATTATGTTTTTGGTTTTTATTATTATTATTATTATTTTTTTTTTTTTTTTTGGGGTGTTTTTTCAGTTATCAGTTGTTTGTGTTCAGCTGTGAATCCGTATTTAAATATAGGCCATTGTATCTATATATGTCAAACCCGCATTCTTACCCCTCCTCCACCATTGTTTGCCTTTAATTATGAATTAATTTATTACACACCAACCCTACTAATTATTGCTAGTATTCTCTGTCACGTAATTAATTCAATTAATACATTTAACATCATTACATTCTAACATTAGTAAAACAAAGGCTCAGTGTCTCAATAGCTTGTAAATTAAATAAATATCGCTGTAAAATCGTGACGTCATTATTGTCGATTTCATGCAATGACCTTTGACCTATTTCAGGCCCCCACCTTCGGTTCCAATCGACAGTCGCCCGTCGTCCATCAACGTCAGTCGGCAGAGCACGACCGAATACCGTAGTGATGACCTTCCCGAGTGTGAAATCGAAACCAACCCAGACATGCCGTCTCCCGCACGTGTTCGCTGGATCGACGCATTTTCGCGCGTCTGCGCTCAGCTGAATGACGTCAGTAACATTTCTAGTTATACTCACTTTGAAAAAAAAAAAATGCTGACTCATTTTAATAATCGGTCATTTATTTAATGTTGAGCAGCGACAATATTTGACTGGTGCCATTTTGTGTCCTTGTGGATTTCAGTTCCTTTTTATCACTCCCATAACATAATGAATGATTCATGCCTTTGGAATCTGTTGATTATGCCTCGATTTCTATTCAATCAGCATTCATTGTGCATTTTGTATATCGCGACATCGTTCATTGAGTGCTATTTATAACAACTTTCGCGAGAAATGTTAATATCTCATCCAGTATTTTATGCGCATAGAAAAACACAAGTCCCTGGACCACATCGCAAACACGCACTAATAGCTTCGTTATGATTCTGGTATCATAACGCACTTTAATGCCTTATGATTTCAGGGAACCGAGATGGCTGCAATACATTGTGTGCATTAGATGAATGGGCCGTCAAATGCAATTAATGCTCATTCATTCTGATGATACATTAATTCCCTTCAGACTGCGTGGCTCTTTCAGCTGAATCAAAGTCCATAACAAATGCGTTATGATTCTGCGAATCTGCAATCGACAAAATGACTAATTCTGTTTGTTCAATATTCAATAGCAAGGGCTGTTATTGATTTCCTTGTCAATATTTTCCCTTGTGTTTTATGGTCCATATGCGGGTGATTTCATCTTTAAGACAATACATCTGACCTAATTTGCTGTTTTTGTCGATTCTGATTTATCGAATTATGTGCGTTGTTACGTACACAAGAACTTAAAGATGCCAATATATGACGCAGGGTACAATGGTCCAATGCTAACCGGCTTTGTCTTATTTTACGGTTATAGATATCGACTTAACCAATGTTCGTATCACTAGAGCGGTTTTATGTATTTATTGTCGGCCATCTTGGCTCCCCTGGGGCTTTGTATTGGGCTCATCCGTTTTGAATGGAGTAGCGACAGTATAGTACTACGATGTCAATTCCCTTGTGGTAGCAATTGTGGGCGAGAGACAGGGTATGAACAAAACCCCTGTTCGTTTGACGAGTTGGGAGTCGCTGATAAATATCTCTTTATTCTCAAAGATGGCTTCCGGAGATAAACCCGTTGTACTCGTGACGATAAATTCCGCGTAGCTACAATAACGTTATCAGCGAGTATATAAACGCCATTTCTTTTTTTTTTTCTGTCGTACGCAAACATAGAAAAGCGTTCTAACAAGAAATATGGCCCGAATGTCTGGAGTGGTAGACGCATTATTCTGTGTGCGCAAACCTCGTTACGACCATCATTACTATGTAAACAGTACACAGCAGTTGTGCATTTTGCAGTTAATCTTTGTAAATGGCCACCACAAATCGTCATCCGTCAACCGCGGTGTAAAAATTCCTCCCCAAAGAACCCAACCCCCTCAAAGGAACTCAGCTCCCCCCTCCCCGCTCTTGCGCCCTACCATCTATCACCGTCCACTTTTGGCATTTAACTGCCGGCGAGCACTTTTAATCCCAAACCGCCATATTGCAGATGAGGGGCTGAAAACAACCTCTTTCTAATCAATAATCCATAATCACGAATCGCTGAAACAATTCCGCGCCTACTCTACATCGAAGATCTGTTATCATTCTTATATGATTCCAGCTCTAATTTTCAATATTGCCCCCCCCTCCCCCGAAACCGCCCCTGGTCTTAATGTTGTAAGCGACACCGATTGACACGTGACTTACGGGGCTGTCTGCTCATGCGCAGTGGCTGATATGTTATCTCTTGTACACAAATCCAGCTTTATGCTTCCGCGACTGATTCCTTCGCGTCCGATCTGTGACGTCGTCCGATTGGGTTGCATGGGGAGCTAATGCCATTCTACTATACTGCGCCCGACCACTATTAATCAACATGCCATTCATATCATCAAAGTGGATATATCTTAATCCGCGCACGAAGTTTCTCGCATGACCCAAGAGAGCTTAACAGAGCCGTAAAGACTTCCTTCGTGGGGTCAATGCCTCACTACTGGTGACGTTAAAGACGCGTTCATATTTTGTGCTGGCGAATCGAAGGTCTGCGTTCATACGCCAGATTATCATACAGAGGCATGCGCGTCGGCTGCTGTCTCCGATCGCTATCTCGTTAATTCGTCGTACAGAGACGGAATAATGTCCTATTAGGGACTGATGCATCGCCGAAAAGAAATGCTCGCTAAAAATTGAACGGCAACTTCGTCGTGTGAGGGTTCAAATAGGCGAGTTCTGAATGCGACCTGCATGCAATCAAGGCACCTGGTGATCTCGCCAATTCCTGGAATTCCTGGAAATGGTGACGATTCAGACGACAGACTTGTTTGGCACTTGTCAGCGGAGCAGTGGCGACGAAGCCATTGGCGAAACTGTCAGGCCTCGGCTCAGCGGATTACTCCGACGACCAACCGAGGACTGACCTCAGGTCACGTGACGAAGACGAATGCGATGACACAAGTCAACCACTTGGCAGAAAAAAAAACCAAACAAACTTAAATCGTCCCTATGTATATGCATATAGGTTGGGAGAGTGCCTGTTGCCATGCCAACTAGTGTGATGCGGGAAAGCTTTTTTTTTTTGCCCATCCCACTTGGCTAACAAGCAGAATTGCTCCTGACCACCTTCGAAGCAGGCCCCTAACAAGCCCAACGGACAGCCTGTCTCTGCCTACTGGAAAGGGGAGGGGGGTGTGAAATGTACGCCGCACGTGACATTAGACATTCCTTTAATAATTCCGCGTTCCGTATATATATATACGAGACGAATGTTATTCGGTCATTTGCATATACACCGGCGCCATCTATAATAGACGAGCGGGTGATGTAATCGCAGCGTGTCGGCATGGTCACGTGTTTATTGTGGATTGTGAATCATGCAGTGTTCGGTCGAAATGGAATCAGACGACACGAGCTGCGTTTTCACGGTCCATTGCGCTGTGGATGACGTCGGAGGCGTTGATGTCGCTGGGAGTGCCTCGGTAATTAGCCGTCCCGTTGAATAATTCATCGAGGTTTGGAGCGCGTGGTTCATGTTGCTACGCTGCATCCATTTCATACCAAAATGACACCCGCGCATATCGAATGCAAGCTAAATACCCTCACTGTTTACATAAGGTCTGGTGAGGTGTGCGGCTGTCTTTAGAGTTAATCACCCATTAAGTCCAGTTACCAAAGTCCAGCGGGGACAGAAGCGCGGCGGATCTGCAATCGATGCGGCATTCCGTGCATATTGGTCTCGGAGTCGCCTAGCTTCGTTCACTTCCGTTCGAGTCTTCGTCTTCATCGGCACCTGAGCAAATGAGGACGAACCACGGACACGGCGCTGTGCATCGCGGGTCGTCTGCATGCGTGTTTCGGGTGCTGCGGGTATAACAAGAAGGAGAAGCACCCGTCGAGCAGTCAGCAGCATTCGCGGCGACCGCTGCGTCGACGGCCAATACGCAGAGATATGAGTGGATATACGTTGTGGAATTGACATTTGATTAAACGCTAATCGATTGCACCTGTGTCTTCATCATCTTTCTTCATCGAGTGTTGTGTACAGTGAGATGTCGACGTTGCGTTCGGTGCAGTCATGTTCCACAACATCTTGAGCGCTGCGGGATCTCTGCCGTCGTCCTCTTCGTTCTTCAAGACCTCCATCTTCCAGGCAGAGAAACCAGTTCTCCATCGGGATGCTCCGGACTTCCAGGATAACCCTCTGAGTCGCAGTCAGAGTCTGCAGGATACCAGTACGAGTGCTTCCTCTGAGCATGTTGTTCGGGTTCGTCGGGTGCACTCCCTGTCCAGGTTGGACGACATGGATAGGCGGCTGGACGTTCCCTTTTACCAGGAGTGGAAGGCGAAGCGAAGGAAAAGCAAAAAGTACACTTTTATTAAAGTCTTGCAGACCATCAAGGAGAAGCAGTCACACCATCAGGTCGGTGATGTATTCGCGGGAATTAATCCTCCCTTATCCCTGTCCAATCTGGCGCCCACATCACGGGACAGGGGTCGGGGCTAGGGGCTGCTCATCCCGATGCCTATCGCCCCTCGTAAACTGCGCGAACCGATCGTAGTCTAAAGCTATTGCCGGACCATTCATAGCGAACGTTTATAAAAACAGTGGACGTGATGCTAGCGATCGATTGTGTTATGAACTATATCCAGGGCTCCCTGGAGATGCACGGAGCCAACCCTTCACTTGTGGGGTTCATTTTGCCGAAATGCCATAATGAATCTACGTTACACATCAGCTGTCATAGCAGGAGTGCGACGCTTCATCAGTTGCGAGACACGTGCTCTCGTCGTGGTTTTGTCGATTTCGTGTGATGACGAGGGGCTGCAATGCGTGTACATTTCACTGGGAACTCAGCGTTTGAATCCTTCGTCAATATGAGCATCAATTGCATGCTTGAATTATGGACGGCGCTATGAATCGCATTCATGTTGGTATATGGCCATATGCGATGATGGCTTTTGTCTACAGGCGAAATACCCGCTCACGTAATGCGACAGGTGTATTAAAGCGATTGCTCCTTTCGTTGCGACATGCCGCTGCGATAATGGACGCTCGATCGGTCAGTGGTCTGAGTTTAACTCTCCTTGCGCTTGTAGCAGCTCCCAGCCAATGTCTGTTGTGCGGTGTATTGAACAGCATATCGAGACTTTTCAGGCCAATCTCTCATTCGCCGCCAGAGATCCCTGAGAGATGAGCGCAGATTATCTGTAGCCTCCAAAGGCCTTCGTCTTGTGATACTTTTCATGGCCTGGGGTACGCTTCGATCATTCCTCCGCCAGTCGCCATGCAGTCTTACTTTAAACGATTGATGATCGCAAAAAAACAAACAAAACATCGCCATTCAGATTGTGTCCGTGTGGATAAGTGCTTCCCTCTTTCGTCCGTGTGAATAGCCGCTTCCGGGCGGTGATTTTTTAAAGTTTTTGACGTTTCTTTTTCTACTGATGACATGAGTAATATCGAACAACGCCGCAGAAACAAGAGTCGTTTGTCATTTCGGCTGAATATTGATAACAGAGTCGAGTTCCGTAGCAGTTTAGGAAATCGATGATCCGCACTCCCCCCTTCCCTGGCTGCTGTTGTCAGGACTAATCGACACCCAGCCAGATCTCTCTCTGGTCTCCGCGTTCACTCTCAATTGTAAATACCGTATATCGACGCTGCATGCAATGGCGCCATTCCTCCAGCCTCCTCAACGCTTATGGCATCTTGTTGCCACGGCTGAACGAAATGACATTTTGATTTTAATCGAGTTGTTGTCCGTGACATTCGCCGAATCCATGATTTCAGCCCGTTTGCATTAGCGAAGTAGCGACAGCGCAGAATGCTTGTTTATTGATTGTGCTCTCTGATTCATGATAGTAGGATTCGATTTCAAGTCATGTCGTCCGATATCGCAAAGAAATAACTCACGACGAACTATGACAAGTTGAGCTCTCCTCGCTCGACCGGAAACCGATGCCGTTCTAGGAGCGACCCTCCTCTGCATGCTATTCCATGCAGTGGTGACGCTCCCGCTGTTGATTTATACGATTTCATTAGGCGAGAGAGAGGTGTCTCGTTTGGCACTTTGCCAGCGCGTAGTCAATGAGCCAATCGTGCAAGCATCAATAAACTATATGCGAAGTGCGGTTGCCCTGTTTAATAATTAGTTAACGTTCCATTAAGAGTGTCACTGTTCACTGACATGAACACGCCAGCGTACAGCCACCGGCAATAAAGTGCATGTTGATATTCCTACGACTTGAGCCACTGCGCATGTGCGACTCCTTCAGATATCATAAATCTCACTTTCAATTTGGCGCTGGGATTGAATTAAGGCGTTTTTCTATTCCTGCGAAATTCCTCTACGAAGGGATCTATTCATCTGGATACTCAATTTGCCAGTAAAGACGTCGGTTTTAATTGTTATTCACTGCCTGAGTGAGGAAATCCATCTCGACGAATAAGAAGCATATTGCTTCGTCTCAGCATGGCACACACTCGCCCGCTCGCCTGAATATAAACCGCTCTTAAATACCCATTTTGGCGCTCTCCGGCAGCGCGTATCTCCCGCGGCGTGAAAAGTATTGAAATCCTGCGTATGAAAAAAGCTAATCCGGCCACTAAGCTGTCTTGGGTTGGCCCAGGGCGACACCCAAGCACACCCCCCCCCCCACATCCATTGCCCTTATGCGGCAAATCGTGCCCAGCTTCGAGAAACGCCGACAGTATTCATGCAGCACCGATACATTGCTTTGAATCAGCGTGGCCCTTATTGTTAAACATTGAATGGCCTCCACTTCCGATCGGCTGTTATTGTTTGCCCACACACCTTGGCCCACCCCACTCTTGAGATGCTATCTTCCCGACACCAGTTGGCGAAGGTGGTGCAGGGGCATGAAATCGCTCTTCTGCTCCCCTGAACAGTGTGTGCGCTGCTTAGCTGGCAATCAGCCAAGCGCTAAATAGCTTCCATATCATAACACTGACGCAGAGACACTCGGTCGCAATCCTCAGCAATTACTCTTAACCATAAGTGCCGGGCATAAATTAATGATGCTGCCACTATTAGCCATTGCGCTTGACCTTTGCCATGACCTTGACAGTGCCCCAGGGTCCGTGGGCTTCAATCTCTGGCCACTTAAGATGGTCATCTCGTCCACCTTTGTGTGCCAATGGAAGAACTGATCGAGGCGCAGACGAACCGTCCATTCGACATCGATTCCCTCCCGGAAGCGCGGCTTAATCCCGGAGCGGAACTCGCCAATGCGCATGCCTACGGATGCATTTTTGAGCTCCTTGTTTGCTGTGCTGTCTGGACGAGATGGACATCGTTCTCAGCGGACATCTGACCGCATCAAGTGAACCCGGAATGACCTCAACACCCTCGGAGATGACCATCGTAAAGAACACGCGAAATGGACAGTGGGATGATCTCTCTGTAAATGTCGACTTCCCTGGAGCTGTGACCGCCGAAATCGATTCATCGTCGTCCCCTCTCCCGTGTAGGCAACATCTCGTTCCCACCCATTTTTTTCCCTCGTAAGCAGGGGAAAAATTCGCTTGTTACAGAGAGTATATTGGCCTGCGCACTGGTCACAATGGACGCTAGGCGGCGCCACGATCAGATATGAAAGCAATGCTGGCAACATGCACAGCCGAAGACGCGCGAGAGGCGAGGTTTGTTAGTAAATCAATTCATTGTCGCTCTCCTCTGGAAACCATAACATGCAATGACATTGACACCAGCGCGTCTTGACTTCTGCCGCCGCAGCGATATGTTCTACGCGGCTGCTGAGTGATATTGCTGGCTTTTCCCGCGGGAGCCGCGCATAATGGAGTGAAATTCACATCCTCCGCGTCTGACGCCACAAAGCGGCGCGCTAACACAATCATAACGCACTGCCTTCATGACGTCATTCTGGTGCGTTATGATTTACACATCGGTGTATGGCGCTATCATAACGCACCTGTTTATCTCGCCACGTGCTGTACTCGTATGTTATCAGTGATGCTTCCGTCGCGATGAACACCAGGTGCTGGGCTCCACTGCCCATTATTCGATATGGCCTTTGTTGACTCTGCCCTGCAATTGCCGAGAAGCTGAGCTGCAATCACGACTTTGGTGTTGATCTCAGTCTCCATGTTGAGTGCTGGGAGCCGGCGGGAATCAGCCGACGTAATACATATAGGCAGATATACGCGCTCTGAGTGGGCCAATTAATACGAAGCGATGTTATCACAGATCCCTAATTACCCATCATTATAATCGGGAATATATTTAGCCATTTTACCAGTTAAACTCGTGCATTTGTGCGTATATATATATATAACTGGTTAACTAGCTATAAATACTAACATAACTAGCTATTAATAATTGTCGCCCCGCCTGAAAACGGATATTCAAAAATGCTGACATGGACAAATGCCCGGATGATGACGTCACGTTGTTCATTGCGTGTCGATTTCGTCCATTCGTGATGAAGGAGCAGCGGTCAGCAGCCTCAGTCTCTCTGTTCTTTCGACGTCGATCAATGACAGAAAAAGAAAACGCAATAAAATGGAAAGAAAAGTGGAGATTTTCAAAATCTCAGCAAGAACAGAGATTGCAGCAGACCTCTTTTAAATGTACAACATTAGAAGCTTTGAAAGCTTTTTTATTTTTATTTTTCATACCCAAAACAAATCTACATCGATCGATGTCGCTGCTGAGGGATAGTGAGCACTCTGCAGCACAGGTAGACGGAGCGAGAGGGGAGTGGGGGGGGGGGGGGGGCACCATCGATTCGACGTCCAATCAGTCCGCGTAGAACACACGCCGTTTTCCACGCTGCTTCAGAGATGTAGCGAACATCGGCATGGGGGGAGCGTACAGCATCTTCTGCCCGGGGATGATGCCGCAAATGGACATTGGGCAGATGTTCGGCACTGGACGACCCCGCACACCACGCAGAGTCGTCCGTCATTCCGTGTCGAGATCATTGTCCGAAATCTGGATTATTAAGGATGTTAATGAGAGCGGCGAGGATGGCAGTGATCACGGTGTTGCGATCACGCCGGGAAGTTGTGATTCTTTATGTGAGTTGATTTCTTGTGAGGTGGAGCAAGAGGAAGTTAAGGAGGAGGAGGAAGGAGAAGAGGAGGAAGAGGAAGAAGATGAGGAGGATGAAGAAGGAGGAGCTGGGGTTGTGGAGGGAACTGAAGAGGAACAAATGTTACAGGTTTGCGACGAAGATCATTCGGAAGCCGAGGAAATTATCACTGCGTTGGTCAGCGAGGGAGAAGAAGAAAAAGTAGAGAAGGATGAGGAGGAGGAGGAGTTTCCAGCCAAACATCTTCCCTACAAAGACAGACTCTTCAGCTTCCGAAGAACAACGACCCGTGCCGGATACAGACGGAGGCCTCCCGCTGCAGCCATCCGAGCAAGACGCCGACGACGGCACACGATGCAAGAGTCGTTGCAGGTATGATCCGGTATCGATTACGGATGATTGGACGTTGAACCGGAGATTAGCTGCTCATCCTCTGATTTAGCGTCCGTACAGCCATGAACCAATTCGCCTGCATACCTGTGCATGTTAATAAGTGAGGTGCCATCAGCGGTCGCTGGTGCCATGGGGTCATGCAGAATGCATGCTGCACCCGTGGATGTCGTGCGGTTTCGTTGAACAAACATGTCTCGCTCTGCTTCCCGATTAACTCTTTCAGACGTATGTCGCACAACTCGCGTAGACACATAAGTATCGATCGATGTCATGCGCGGAATTCCCCGAAACTGAACAATTGGCAATAGATGTGAATGCATATGGTGGTTCAGACATTAAAAGGCTGTTTGCACGCATCGGGCATTGACCTTTGGTCCGCACGCACGCACGCGCGCGTTACATCACACGAAATGGACTTTTAACTAATCGCACGCAAAACTCGCTCAGAAATAGTTGATTCAAACCTTTCATCTGCCTGCTTCGCCGATGAAAGCGCTTGTTGTGCTTGCAATGGGCTAAGTGAGTCAACCATTCCACATGTCATATTCCCTGTCATATATATATGAGATGGACACACGGTCCGTCAACAGGGAGCGATATGGATTCGTGCTAATAGACAGCACGGATCCGTGTCATTAAGCCGACATGATCACGATCTCTGCCTCTTGTGTGACCTACTTTGTTTGCACCCTCTCGCCTATAGCTCCAAGGCCGAGGCTAGGATGTCAGTGTTAATCTCACCAAGATAAGTTCTTTTATGTGTTCGCGGGTTTTATATAGCTTACTTCAGGAAGAATATACAAATCGCGAAGGAAAACATTTTCATTATGAATCGAAGCTCATCATCGTGACGCGTCCTTGAGGTACGAATTAGGTCATTGATTGACGCTTTTTGTCACGTGGCATTTCCGAGAAGTGTCGCTGCAATCAAAGCGTCGCTTGTCCATTGGGAACTTTCACGGCGCAGTGAATGGTTTCTGATTCGGAATTAGGCGTTGTTTCTCTGTATGCGTACGTACGTACGTGGTGGGTTCACGTCGAAGCGAATCGGCGTCAATGGCAGCCACACCCTCGGGAAAGAGGAGATATCTTGATCCTTCTCCATTCGGCGCTGTTTCGGGGCATTCCTACGATGACGCAAGGCCACGTGATCGAATGTGAGCTCACAATGACGCGCGATTAATTCGGTGGAATCTTCAGCTTCGTCGTAGGTGGTCACGTGTCTTGGTCACGTGTCTCGATATTGAAACCTTATTTTTTAAATTGCGTCTTCCGCGTCGAGGTCGTCAGCGGAAGAGAGCGGCCTTCGAGTCGCCTCGAGCGGAAATTGACGCTAAGCTGTTTTATTGTCAATGTCGTCGAATTTGAAGCACGCCGTCGACGCCAAAGGGTTCGAACTGGTTGGCACTCTTGGGGAGGGTGCCTGCCTTCCGTGTTAGACCCTCACGGTGTTAATCACATCGCCTCCCTTCCCGACCTCCGCCGCCCGCGAAGCCTCCCGCCAAATCTCTCGCTCAAGGGAATCATACTTCGAAAAGCCCGCGCTTTTTTCCCGCCACTCGTATTTCCCCGCCAAAGATTCTTGTAGTTTGCTCATGCAGTAATGGGGAATGTGGAGGTGCGGGATGTTTTTGGTCTTTCCCACTCGCTGATACTCTGTGGCGTCCTCTGGGTCGTGACCCCTCAGAGCACACCGATGGAAATCGTGACTTATGTCACGTGGTCGTTCTGGCTTCCGGTCTGCGCGTAGTCCGTTTGAGTCTTGAGCCGATGGCTGTCTTTTTTTTCGTAGAGTTTCTCTGCTCTAAAATGCACATTTTCTTCTGTCGCCAATGAATATGGTTTCTGGCTTATACACAGTGCAATGTCGGTAGCTTTGCAAAAGGTCTCTCTGTCTTAATTAATTTCTGTCATTAAAGGGTTTCTAGTCTTAATTAACTCACCCACACTGTTGAAGTTTGTAATCAAGCGATCATTCAATGATGACAGATTTCGTCGCATGCGTTCATTTCTCGTGAATCGAGGGACGAAATGAACTTAGAGCGGCGATCTTTCATGTTGTCATTCTTGAGGTCTCGATCGATCCCTTAGTAGAGATGCGCTTGATGCTGTGGTCAGTCCCTTGAATGACGTAATTTTTGTTCTTCTCCTGACACGCAGACCCATCAATTAATCGTTAATTAGTTCTACGTTTCTTACACCCGTGCCGTCTTTCCTTGTCTTCTGAATCCATTGAACACACATTTCTATTTTCGTCGCACAGCAATGTCGTGTTCTCTTGTATGCAAGGCCGAATATAATTAGTTTCGTACCTGTCATTCTCTATAGCCTATTTAGCCTAAATAGATGTCCTACTTTGCCTATAAGCGGATGCCCTCCAGTTTTAGGCTGTTTGTGAGAATGAGCTTACACTTTTAAATATTATTACTTTATGCTTTTCTCTGTTTCAGGGGCAAGTGGGAAACGGTGAGGTTGGAGCCAGCCTTCGTTGGCATGGCGGCGGCGGGTCAGTTTCCACTTTAATTTCCTGGAATTTTGCGTTTTAATTCCTGGAATCCTTTTCGTTGCCAGGGCTCCAGAGCACAATCCGTTTTATAGCAATATCGACAGCATGCCGGAACTCAAACTGGCTCAGAGGAAATCCATTCCCCTTGTCAGCGACTTGGTTAGTGTTTTTTATGACATTTCTAACTTTATTAAATTTTATTAAATTGAGAAGAAAACAAAATTGTTGAACTATTTCGTGAATGATTGTAATTTATTATATTTTCTCTGCCGTCCAAAGGTTATGAAGGTAATGTTTTTATAACGTTTGTTTGTTTGTTTGTTTGTTTGTTTGTTTGTTTGTTTGTTTGTTTTTGTTTTTGTTTTTGTTTTTTTTTTTGCTGTATATTATCTTGTTTCATTTTATTAAAACCCTTTTCCAGTTTTCGGTAAGATGGATCGAATGTCGTTATTAATTCGCGGTTGCTGGGAATTAATTAATTAATTAATGGTTCATAATCAAATTCGAATTCTATAAATAATAGATAAAATTTTATAATTAATTGGGTCATAACTTGTAAGTAATAATTATATGAATACAATTAACTATTATTCGGGGTAATCATTATTAACATTATATTTTGATTCTTTTTTGCAATTTTTTCAAATTCAATGAAATCTATGCTTTTAAATTAAAATAATCACTTGTGCGAGTAAAGTATGATTTTAATTGATTTTATATGGTTTAATTCATAATTGAAATTATTGATTATATATACTTACGCTAGCTGTGGAAGGGGGTTGGGTCTGTTAATTAACTCTGGATGGAAGATTTCGCCTCGAGATGCGCATGTAATAATTAACTTCAATTACATAATAATTATTATATATGTAATTAACTTCACTTTCCAGGTTCTCCATTTAAATTTATAATTTATTCACCGTCATTCATTAATGTATTGGTGTTTGTCTTCATGTGGTATTCTAAAAATAGAGTTGACATGTTTGCCTGTCTCCATGGTAACCGCCACTTTGGATATAACACACCAGGCATTTACTTAAATGATCATTTCATGTAAAACAGAAACACTGTTTCAAAAACTGCCTCGATCTGGCTGAAATTTTGCCTGTGAACAGGAGGCGGTGCTAATGAGCGTTAATTATCTCTCGTTCGTCAGACCCTGGCGGCGTCGAAGCGAACCAATGGCGTTCCGTCTGCTCTGATGGCGCGACAGTCACTCAATGATGACGAACTGGTGAGTGAGATTAAAAGCGCCTCCTTCTCTGACGTCACTGCGGCCTTCCAGAAAATGCACGTTTACAAGAAGACGCTTCAGGCTCTCGTCTACCCCATCTCCAGCACAACGCCGCACAATTTCGTCGTCTGGTCCGCGACTTCTCCGACTTATTGCTTTGAGTGTGAGGGTCTGTTGTGGGGACTGGCGAGGCAGGGCGTCCGGTGCACAGAGTGCGGCGTCAAAACCCACGAGAAATGCAAGGATTTGCTCAACGCCGACTGCCTGCAAAGTTTGTCAAATTGGCTGTTTTTTTGTTTGGGTGATAATGTTTGCGTGTTCTACAGGAGCGGCGGAGAAGAGTTCGAAGCACGGAGCAGAGGACAAGACGCACAACATCATCATGGCGATGAAGGACCGCATGAAAATCAGGGAACGCAACAAGCCAGAGATCTTCGAACTCATCAGGTTTCACTTTTGTTTTTGTTTATTGCTAAAAAATCTCTTCTGTTTGAGAATCAATTTTTTTTTTTTTATTGAGTCATATTATATTCTGAGTGAGAATCATCACAAAGTCCTTATTAACTGACCGATTAGCAGCAAATGCGCTCAGAGAGTTTAAGCTTCTTTTGTTTTAGTGGACACAAAATGGCCAGCGTTGATTAAATTAGACTATGGACACAAAATGTCACCCGGCACTATAACACAGACACAAAATGGCTGGCCTCTGTAGCGCATCTTGCTTGTGAACTTACTTTAAACGCAATGTGTGGCAGGAAAGTGTTTGCGGTGGATAAAAAGTCTCACGTGGGCCACATGAAAGCGGTCAAACAATCCGTGCTGGACGGGACTTCAAAGTGGTCAGCTAAACTGGCCATTACAGGTAACCACTGGCCGGTATTGTGCCGCTAACCCCTCCCCCCTCCCCTTACCCCTCCATTGTCGTTTGTGCATGGTTGCGTGCGTGGTGTGACCTTTGCCCTTTCAGACAAACCTTTGCCATGGATACAAAGACGCACTCACCCTGCATGTCGTCCGTTCAGCAGCTGGTCATTGATGGAACAGCCAACTGGGGGGCCAATGTGGCCATTACAGGTATTCCCGCCTACTCTCTACCAATAAACTACACGACATTTACGTAGAACTTCCTTACTGCAGATATTTCATCTTCTTTATAATCTCCTGTTCATAGCATGTACACACTTTTTCTTCTCCTTCTTATTACTTATATTTCTTCTGTTGTCGGTTCTGAAATCTTTTTTTTTTTTCTTTACTTTCCGTTTTTTGAAATATATTTTCTCTTAAAAATTTGTAGATTTTGATTTGCGTTATTTTTTTTTCTTTCTCCATTGAGGCTTTTTTTTTAAATATGGTAATAACCAAGAAAGAAAAAACTCCCTTTCTTTCTACACGTAATAAATTTTGAATTTCACTTTTAATAATATTTAATTATTATGCCTGTTGAGTGTTGGATGTTGTGAGATTCATTTCATTATTCCTCTCATTCAACATTAAATATTTATTTGTAGTTTTTATTGAAATTCTATTCTTTGAAATTTGAATTTTTGATCATAATTTCAAGTTATCTGAATTGTAATGTTTCTTCTTCTCTTCCTTCCGCAGTCATTTGTGCTCAAGGGTTAATCGGGAAGGACAAGACCGGAACTAGTGACCCCTATGTCACCGTGCAAGTGGGCAAGACGAAGAAAAGAACAAAAACAGTTCCACAGGATTTGAATCCTGTCTGGCACGAGAAGTTCTACTTGTGAGTCACTGAAATCTCATTTTATATGTTTTATTTCGATTTAATCTTTCCCTCAAGCGAATGTCACAACTCGTCCGACCGCATCAAAGTCAGAGTCTGGTAAGTCTGACTTCCGATAGTCGATAAGTTACCATTCTAATTAGTATATATATTAAGATAATATTGATCAAATTATTTGTGAATACTATTTACGCATAGTAGTTTTGTGAATAATCTTGCTTTTACCCAAGAGCACCTCTTTCCTTCCCTCTTCCCTCTCCGCCAAATTGTACATTCACCCTCGGAATACCTCAGGTCATTAATTTAACTCACCCTCTCTATACGCTTGTTATGTATTCAATGAAATAATTAGACGGTGTTGGAGCTATTGAGTAATTAGCTATGAAGATTTAATTTTCGTTTGCGAGCGGCTTCTTGTACAGCTCAGGGTGCCGGAAGAAAGCTTTCCCCACGAGCTGTTAAACGCGTGTGTTTCACTCATTCAGGGATGAAGATAATGATATACGATCGAGATTCATGCAGCGAATGAAGCGAGAGGCGGATGATTTTCTCGGCCAGACCATCATTGACGTTCGCACCCTGATGGGCGAGATGGATCTGTGGTATACGCTAGGTGAATAACGAGGTGGGAAAGGTGGCGGAGGGGAGCCAAGAGGAGGGGGAGGGAAATTAAGGGCTTAGGGGGTACTGCAACGCTCGCTTATGTCACAGGGATGAGGACGATGACCTCAAGTCAAAGCTCAGGTCAAAGTTCACCAGGGAATCTGATGATTTCTTGGGTCAAACGATCATTGAAGTGCGGACGCTGAGCGGGGAGATGGACGTCTGGTACAATCTAGGTCAGTGCTTTCTACATAAGCTTATACGTAAGCAACAAGGCCTCTGATTGGTTAATTCAAATTTTGAAGTTGTGTCAAGGCTTGTGATTGGTGAGTTTTTAAAATTTAAAATTCTCTCACCATGTTCGTGACTGGTTGGTTTGAAAATTTCAAAAGATAACACAGTTTGTGATTGGTTTACAGAAAAGCGCACCGATAAATCTGCTGTTTCTGGAGCGATTCGCCTGCACATCAGTGTGGAAATTAAAGGCGAGGAGAAGGTCGCTCCGTACCACGTGCAGTACACGTGCCTGCATGAAAACCTCTTCCATTATCTGTGTGAACAGGCCGGTGACCAAGTCAAACTCCCCGACGCCAAAGGGGTTCGTACGCAGCACACTGTCCTGTCTCTCGTTTATCGCTGTATCTCTCAGGACGAAGCTTGGAAAGTTTACTTTGATGAACCTGCTCAAGAGATTGTTGACGAGTTTGCCATGCGATACGGCATCGAATCGATTTACCAAGCCATGACGTAAGATGACCCCTAACCTTTTGAAGTACTCACTGGTATTTGCAGGCACTTCTCTTGCCTCTCCACCAAGTACATGTGCGCTGGATCTCCTGCTGTGATGAGCACTCTGCTAGCAAACATCAATGCCTTCTACGCACACACCACTGCCTCCACTGCTGTCTCTGCCAGCGACAGATTCGCTGCCTCGAATTTTGGCGTCAGTTTTCACGTTTACAATTCAATGCATTTCTTTGATTGTTTCTTTGTTTTTTATTTTTTTTTAGAAAGAGAAGTTTGTGAAACTTCTCGATCAATTGCACAATTCTTTGCGGATAGACTTGTCTGTCTATCGAGTGAGTGTTTTTTTAGTATATTTTATCGGATTATTAATTATTCATCGTTTTCAGAACACCTTTCCTGCATCTGATCCAGCGCGGTTACAAGATTTAAAATCGACCGTTGATTTGTTAACTAGTATTACGTTCTTCCGAATGAAGGTACAATCACCGCTTGCTTGCCAATGCTCCATTTTCATAATTTTCTTTTTCTTATTATTATTTCTATTTCTACCAATCATTTTTTTTTGAGTGATGCTAGCGGAATGCCGGCGTTGTGTTAGCAGCACGGCCTACTCAAACGCTGGGGGGAAAACAGCCTCAATTCAATAGAATAGATTGGTAGAATTTTTTCTTGGGGGGTAGACCTACTACTATAGTCTTAGGATTTTTCCTTAATATCATTTTCTTCTTTCCTCTTTCTATCTTTTTTTTTTTCCGGTTTGCTTTGCGTCTCCTGCTTTCTAACCGATACTTGGATACTTTGGTCAACCGTAGCGATGGTTACAGGTCCAGGAGCTGTCCAGTCCGCCTCGAGCGTCCACTGTGGTGAAGGACTGCGTGAAGGCTTGCATGAAGTCCACCTACCAATTCCTCTTCGACAACTGCTACGACCTCTTCCAGCGAGAGTTCCAAACGGACCCCAGTGAGGAGAACAGCGAGAAGGAGCAGGGCCCCAACACCAAGTCCCTCGACTTCTGGCACAAATTAGTCAACTTGATCGTGTCTGTGATTGAGGAGGACAAGAACAGCTACACTCCAGTGCTCAACCAGTGCGTCTCACCCCCCCCCCCCTCCTCTCATCTCAAACTCTCTTCTTCTTAGATTTCCGCAAGAACTGAACGTAGGTCAGGTTTCATCGTCCATGATGTGGTCTCTGTTCTCACAAGACGTCAAGTACGCCCTCGAAGGTCAGTGCGTCCCCCCCCCTCCACAAAAAAAAACAAAACAAAAAACCTTGCTTTTTTGATGGCAGAACACGAGAAGGAGAGGCTGTGTAGGAGTTCCGAGTACATGAATCTGCATTTCAAAGCCAAGTGGTTGTACAACAAATACATCGCAGATGTTCCTCCGTGCAAAGGCGAAGTCCCTGAGTACCCACTGTGAGTGTTTGGCATAAATTATGCTAATTGATGCTCATGCATATTCATGCAGCTGGTTTGAGCCTTTTGTGATGATGTGGCTGAATGAGAATGATGACGTATCCATGGAGTATCTTCATGGCGCCTACGAGCGAGACAAGAAAGACACAGTAACCACTTCCGTCATCCTCCTCCTTCTCCTCCTCATCCAACTCCTCTTTCCAGTTCCAGAAGGCCTCTGAGCACGCCCAGTTCTCCTGCTCCGTGACGGACGTCTTCACCCAGCTCAACCAGTGCTTTGATGTGATCAAGAAACTGGAATGCCCTCATCCAGATGTGGTTAAGCGATACATGAAGCGCTTCTCCTGCGTCAGTGCTCTGCGTCTGTTATCTGCATCTCCACTGTTCTCTTCTTCATTTGCAGACGATTCAGAAAGTGCTGCTTGCGTACTCAGATCTCGTGCGAAGGGATTTTGAAAAGTACACCGGCAAAGCGGCCGTGGTGAGTGACGCGCGTTGCTCGTGGGTTTTGCAGTTCAACTCTTGTGCTTCAGGCGTGCATCATGATGAACAACATCCAGCAGTTGCGAGTGCAGTTGGAGAAGACGTTTGAGGCGATGGGCGGCGAGAAGGTTTGTGCGCTGGGCTGCTTCCTCTTCTGAACGTTCATCGTCCATTTCAGCTGGACCCGGATGCTGCCGATGTTCTCAACACGCTGCAACAAACCCTCAACAACGTCCTCGATGACCTCAGCACCATCTTTGCTCAGAGGTAAATCCTCTTCCTCCTCTTGCTGCCTCCTCTTTACCTCCTCTTTGCCTCCTCAGTCTTGATGCCCAGATCAGGCAGAGCATCCAGGAATTAGGTCAGCTACTGGCTAAGGTCAAAGGGGTCGGCCAAGTGTCCTTGAATCAACCTTCACAGCGCAATAACATTCAGCAAGATTGTGACATCATCTTGCGACCTCTCATGGATTTTCTCGAGGGCAGGTGAGACCCGCCTCATACTCATCTCATTTGCATCTCATTTGCATGATTATTTCAGCCTGACAATGTTTGCTCAAGCTTGTGACAAAACAGTGCTGAAACGCCTGCTCAAGGTCAGTGTTCAAGGTGACTAATTTGCCCTTGACCTTTTGTGAATGACCTCTGCAGGAGCTGTGGAAGATGGTGATCCACACCCTGGAGAAGACGGTCGTCCTTCCTCCACTCACTGACCCCAGACAGGTATGAATACATTTGCATATCATTTGCATATCCAATGAGGCTGCAGTGCATTTTAACGGACATTAATGACCGATCTTATTTGTTGTATAAAGTTTGCAGAGGACTTGCGTGAGGTTTGTTTTAGGGGAGGAAAGATTAATTTCTGTTCTGAGCTGAATTCTGAGTTTTCAATAGCTTAAAATTTGCCGAATATTTGTTAAAAGTTTAGAATTAATTCTCGTGGCTCGTCCAGTCAATCACAGGAGCCCTGCAGTTGGATGCTCTTCAAACTGAACAAGTTGAAAAGGTGATCATAAGGTTAATTAGGCGCTTGGTATGCAAATGAGGTCGAATATGTAATTAATATGTATATATAGGGCTACTAACACAAAGCTACTGGTGGGACATTTAATTTTCAGCTACTGGGTTCTGGATTTCTTCATATGTTTGCGCATAAATTTGCATATATTAGCCAGTTGGGTTGTGTTTGCTCCTCGCAGATTCTGCCAATTCCTGGAAACGCCCAAGCGAAGATCGAAGACGTGTCTCGAGTGCTGCTCAACCATGTCAGCCAGATGCCGAGCAAAATGCCAACGTCACTGCTCCAACAAGTCACGTCGGCCGCAGGGGGCAGTCAAACGCTTGACTCAGTCAGCAAACGACTCGCTGTATGTCTGCTGTTCACTTGGTGTCGTTTTCCGTTGTCGATTCGCTTTTATGTTTCCCTCAGATGTTTGTAGAACAAAATGCCTTGTTTTCTTTTTTTTACTTCTGCTTTTCTTTATTTTGTAGTAAAAGTCACATGATATGAGCACTTTTGCCCTTTTTCCCACTTGTATATAAAACGCATGTTTGCAATTTTGTTTTCTGTATTTTGATTTGCGATGGCAGAGATTTTTCACTCAGAATTTTTTTTAGGATATGTCGAAAGAAATGGAGAAGAATCTGACTCCGAAGCAGTGTGCGGTTCTGGAGTTAGCGCTGGACATGGTCAAGCAATACTTCCACGCGGGAGGTCAAGGTTTGAAGAAGACTTTCTTGGACAAGAGTCCAGAATTGCAGTCGCTCAAGTACGCTCTCTCGCTGTACACGCAAACGACGGATTCACTGATCAAGACGTTCGTCACGTCACAGACGTCTCAAGGTAAAAGAAGCAGCAAAGAACTCAGTTCATTTCATGTTATGTAATCACAGTCAACCTAGACGTTCCAACAGGAACGGAAGAATCCGTCGGTGAAGTCTCCATTCAAGTTGACCTCTTCACGCATCCAGGGACCGGCGAGCACAAGGTCACGGTCAAAGGTTAGCTCATTTGCATATTGCATAATAGGTCATTTGCATAATTGCATGTTGCAGTGGTGGCAGCCAATGATCTGCAGTGGCAGACAACCAGCATGTTCCGACCGTTCATTGAAGTCAACCTGATCGGACCACATCTCAACGACAAGAAGCGCAAACATTCCACCAAATCCAAGAGCAACAACTGGTCTCCAAAGTTCAACGAAACCTTCCACTTGTGAGTATTTGCAATTGCCCTCTTGTGACCTCTTGTGACCTCCCAAGACCTCTTGTGACCTCTTAATTATGACCTCTTAAATTATGACCTCTTGTATCCTCTCATGACCTTTTTTGACCTCTTCTGCTTCAGCATCCTGGGCAATGAAGACGACCCCGATGCCTATGAGCTGCACATCTGTGCGAAAGACTATTGTTTCGCGAGAGAGGACCGCTTGATTGGAATCACGGTGCTGCAGCTGAGGGACATCGTGGAGCAGGGATCGTGCGCCTGCTGGTGTCCCATCGGCAAGCGCATCAACCTGGATGAGACCGGTTGGACCATCCTCCGCATCCTGTCCCAAAGAACCAACGACGAGGTGGCGAAAGAATTCGTGAAGCTCAAGTCTGAGTGCAGACACGCCGAGCTGATTCCGTCATGAAGAAGCAGACGACGAGCAGATGCAATTGTGATACGAAACTCTGGTGCCATGGATGCTGCTGAAATAACCATCCTCTCTCATTCCTCGAATCATCTCTCCCCTCCTTTCCCGGATAACACAAGACTTGAAAGTTGCTTTGTTTCTGCTCAGTCTTAGCAATAATATTAATCAAGATGTTTTTGTATATAACGATATATGCGCAGGGAGAATGAATTTTTCTTATTTTTTTATCAACTTTGTACTTTTTGGTTGTCTTTTTTTTGGTTGTGTACAAATAACGTGAGTGAATGTTGAGTGCATGATGATGATGTGTGAGTGGTCTTCTCTTTTTTATTATTGTTATTAAATTTCTTCAAATTGTTTCAGTGTGATAGTTAAGTTTTTTTAATAATATAATTTTCTGATTGTATAATTAAATATAATATATATATATACATATATATATATAGATGTATATCGGAAGAGAAAGACAAATCTATTTTTATGGCTGTTAATTACTCGGAATAGCATTTAAGTCTTTTAAATTACTTTTCTCACAACTTGTAGAGGCAGTCATAGCTGTTACAGCTGCTATGATCAGCTATTAATCATAGCTATCAAGCAGAAGAACTTACAGAAATAAAATATCTATTTTGTTATTCTGTTTTGTGATGAAAAATCTTAACAAATTACATGATTTCTGATTTTCATGATTTTTGTTATTAGTTTCATAAGTTATTATAAAAGCTCAAATATTCAATCCTGCATTGATCAATAAGCTTAATGATATAAGGCAGGGCTCTCAGATTGCTGCTCAGCCATGGTGAATTAACATGAGCTCAGACTAATAAAAGTACAGGGCTTTAATTAACTAATTAATAAATTAATAAAGTAACCCTCCTCTCCCAAATCATTCAGTGCCTCATTGTCGTATCTCCCAAGATTCTCAAATTCCACTCTGCTCTAAGCAATATAACCCACTTGGTTTCAGTTTCAGTTTTGTGTTATGGTTTTTGGTTTCGTTTTCTCTGCTCTATGCAAAATGGACGAAAGGAGAAGTGGCTTTTTTGCTGTTTGTCTTCATTTTCACTTTTCAATCATGGTGTGATATACGATTTCTGCGTTTGTATAGTGTTTCCATTTCCTCATTATTTCTCTTTTAATTACTGTTCATGGAAGGAAATTCGATTTATTTCTTCTTCTTGTTTTTTATATGAAAGAAAATCTGAATGAATAAAATATACAATACCCATTTTTCTTGTCTCGCTCTTCTATTCATTATATCAACCTTAACGTAATATTACATATCTGTACTGTTCTTAATCAATTATGAATTAATCTTTAATTAATTGATTGATTTAATTAATGAACGATGGGTATGATATTCCATTTAATTAGCTATAGGGTTTTAGCTAGGGTTGTCTGGAATGAAAACATCCCACTAAGTTGAGTTGGACAATTAAAAACAATTACAAAGAGAAGGGCAAAGCTTTGTATCCACCGCATAGTGCATGGAATCTCCGAAAGAACCACAAACTTCTTAGCTCTCTAAACAGTATACAAGTAACTTCGTCATTTGCCGGCTCCCGTGGGTGATTGGTGCAGAATTGGCACACCTCTGTGAATAAAGCAAATTAAAGCAGAGGTGACCCCAACGGTTAACTCACACACCTTTCTATTGCATAGAATCAGGTGAAGTTACGGTTGCACCCAGGAGCAGGTCGAAGGTTGGAGCTCCTGCGATCAGGGGTCCTATCGCCTCATGTAATATATAGAGTGACCTGCATATCCTGATAATTGTCAACAAATCCACCGATTCATTCCTATTTCACGAATTCGGACATCTGGCATGAGTGAGTCGGCAATTTCTGGCGACCTAATGCGATCGCCATTATGAATATCTGATCAAGAACTAGCTAAGTAACTATAAAGACACGCGACGCCATTTCCTATCGGACATCTGATCGCGCGGTTGGAATTAGATCTTCGAATACTTGGGAATGTTTTGACCATTGAAGTGAATTTACGAATGCTTATTGTAAACGACGACCATGATTTATGGGTTCGGATTTAGCGGATTTTTCTTGCAGTTCAGTTAGTCTCTGCATATTACAATCAAGAGGATAAAAATCGCAATGTTGACCAGTCTGGTAGACATGGCACGTCTTATGCATTCGCAGATCTTTTACCGTTAACTAGGCACTGTGACTAATTTCAGAAGTAAACCTTCCATAAAAATAATCTTAGTCCTGTTTATAAAATCCCGATTTCTTTTTGCATGAAATCTTAATAAAAAAGCAATCGTAAGTAAGTTTCACGACCTTGTGCCATCGTTGGCTTCGGATGAAAGGATTCTCGCAAAACGAATTTACTTTGATCAATCGTAACAGAATTGAAACAAACGGATATAGGTATACGTTAGTGTATTAATTAAGCCGGAAGTGGCTGTGCTCAGTCTGTATATATGCTGGGTTTGCTTTGGCAAAGACAGGAGAAGGATCGCGGTATTGGAACACCAATTCATTTTGCAGGGATGCAACCACATTAAAATAAATAAATAAATAAATAATAATAATAATAATTACCGAAAAAATAATCTGTAATCGAACCCCCATGACCCAGTGGTCTAAGGGATCGAGGCAATTGATTGCTGGCAGTGTTACCATGACGACACTTTACTTGTGAATTCTCTGAGGAGGTGAGTCAGAAAAGGTCTATATGGGCGTCATTGTTTTATCTGTTCAACTTTGAAACTGTCTATTAATTATTTATTTTTTTTTTTTTTTTTTTTTTTTTTTCTAGTTAGCACATGAAGCCAGTTCTGTGAGTACTTAACAACGTACGTACGTTACTCGATCACATCAGAAGTCTTTGCAATCAATTTCTTGTTCAGTTGAGTGTGCGAATTTACTAAACCCACATTGCCTTTTATGAAGCAGAGAATTTGATGGGCAATATTCAAAGTTGCTTAATTGTAGCACCTTTTCAAATAATTATGTTCGATATGACAGGAAGCACAGAGTTGTGTCAGTTATTTCCAGAATCTGAGTGTACACTTGTTTTTAACTAGAGGTCTTAATTACTCTTGTGATTTTAAAGGGAGGGAGAACTGGTTAAAAATTGACTTTGAGTCGTTATTTGATGCACCATAAATGATTCCTATGCCTGGCCCACACAAGGAATATCATCGCTAACGATTTCGCGGGCGATATATTGCTAACTAGGCGTGACGTCAGCAGCTGTGATGAAACACCGAGTTCCCCATCTGTTACAATGGGCCTCGTCATATCAGCGTGTCCTGCGACTAAACCCTTGGATATTTTTTTATTTTCTTTTCGGAAATAGATAGAATAATCATTTTGCCACAAGTCAGGCGCGAAAAATTATTTTGTTTCGCTATTTTTCTTATTTTAACAAGCGAATTTCTAGGACACCTACCATGTTTCTCATCCTGAAACAGTAAAAAGGTCAGCCAGAGTGCACCACGCATGCGCTTTCGTTTCGTAAACAACAAAGATGTCCTTTTATGGCGAAGATGCTCTGCTCTGATTGGCTGAAATCGATAGCTTCACGAGGGGAACGGAACCAATCAGCCATCAGCCAAACCAAGCCATCAGCTGACGTTTGCCTCCTATACTTCGCAATGGAAGCCATTCTCCCATAGGCGCAATGGTAACCCCGATATTCGGAATGCATTATTTCCTTACGCTTGCATCCAGGCATGGTGTTTTTGGCACGGAATGCTATCAATTGGTGCTATGAGTCAATAGAACATCACTTAAAATTTAGTTCCCCATCCCTTTAAGGAAATGTGGAAATGAACCAGTTCTCAATCAACGCTTATAATATATAAATAAATAATAAATGAACCGGAAATGATATCTAGAGGACGGTGGGATAACAGCTGGATGAAGATTTCTGAGCAAATACTCATTGAAATGCGCTTGCACCTTCAAACATGCCTTCGCTGACTTTATTTCTCTGTCAGTGACTGCTGAACCAACACAAAGCGTACTTCTTAAATTGTGACGGATGCCCTTGAGGTAAGCGTCACGTGACAACTGCATGTGTGTGTGAGGGTGTGTGTGTGAGAGGGGGGGGGGTTAGGCCAAACGGGAGGACAATTAAAATGCTCACCCAAAGGGACCGATTGAGTTCACTGACTGATTTTCAAAGCGTTTCACATTATGTCGAACGATACCGCCAGTTGTGTTCGAAGTCGGATATATTGAGTTGCGTCATCATCGCGTGACGGCGTCCGTAATTCCACCCTTTATTGACACATCCCATGGGGCTGCTATCGGACGGAAGTTTGATTAAATGGTCGGTTTTGATTGCTTAAGTTGAGACGCATGTTGCGCGGCAGGTACGGGGCTTAATTAGTGTTATCTCATTTTCTCCTTCCGCCAAATATCAGCGATCGAAGTTCGCTGATAACAAAAGGAAATAATTTATCGGATACCTACCTTGTACAATCGAATTAGCCGGCCAACTCAGTCGTTCAATGTTATGATTATCCAGGTGAGTTTTGACATACTTTCCTTGACCTCTGACCTGTCATATTTCAAGGTCACTTTGGTCACAAACTTCTGCAAAAACCATCGGAACATTCCGAGCACCGAGCACCACTCGCAGTGGAGTGAGCAGAAACATAATTCAGTTGAACTTGTTATGATGGAAATGGCATCCACTAAATGTTATAATTATAAATTTAATTACATGTAAGAATGACTAAATCCTAATGTAACTTATACTCGTTGTAACTGGGAACGAGGAAGCTAGCTGAACGATGATGGTAGAACAAGTATTAAGACGTAAGCGTCTGGAGAAAGGTTAATATAAAGCATGGTTTATTAATGAATTAATTATATGTGATGGGTGATTGAATGTTTAATATTTACTTACCCTATACGCGAGCCGATGGAGGAGAGGGGAGGAAAGATGGAGAGCAGACGAATGAAATGGACACTGTCCTCGTTTTTATAGAGGCTTGCACGCGCGTTACGTAACCAACGGATGCTGGATTACGTGATCGGTAGACTGCCACAACAAACTTTCAATCAGGATAGCCATTTGAAACAAAATATTCAGTTGACCTTTGACACGTCACACTGATCGTAATTTGAAGTATTTTTTTTGTGTGAAGTCGAGTACATATATATATATATATATATCATATGATATGCATCCAAGGACTCATTTTATAATTTTAATGTAATAGCTTATCATGTTATATATTTATTATTTTTATTTTTATCAAAACCTATCAATTACTAGTGTTCACCACACACGGTCTTCTCATGCCCATCTTAGCCTAAAACTTCAATGTTCAAATTGCATCGATATAATTATATCCTCATGTAGTATCTCTTAGATCCACTACAGGTTAAATGCAGCATTGTTACTATATTGCATATATAAATTAGTATCAACATTGTTATGAATATTAAATAAACAAATAATTATAGAACCTTCAGGTGTAGCTGCATGTGATAAATTTTACAGATTGTGTCCTGGATCGAAATACAGTGATATGAAGTGTGGAAAGAATAGTTAATCAGAGTTGCGGGCCGCCTTATCAGGTCAAAGGTCTAATGTCAGTGTCGTTTCTCGGCAGTTGGTGTTCGCCATGCGGCGTCTTCTTCTGGCTTCTCTTCTGATCTTCTTTTGTGAAGGTGAGTTGATTACACAATTGTGATTCAATTTGCCATTTTAGACGTCATCATTTCCTGAAGTTCTTGGTTCTGAGGGTATTCTATATATCGCTTATGTCTATATATCGCTTATGTCTATATATCGCTTGGGAATGTCGAGGTATCGAATGCGAGGCTCAGACGTCCCACAAAGCCTAATGGTTGTGGGTTTAAATTCGTCATACAGTCAAAGCTCTTTATTACGAACCTCCAGGGGCCATAGAAATTAGTAATTCATCGACATATGCTGCCCAGCTGCAAAACATGGCCGATCGCTGTATGTTATCGTTTATTTGGCAGCATGCAGGATAAAGTTCCCCTTGGGGTCAATCGAAAAGAGTAGGGGGGTAACCCCGGTCCCAATTTTACTTTGATGACGTCAAGCACCACATTGATCTGCTGCAGGGTCGGCTGCTTTTCATGCATTCCTTTATTGGCCTCTTGAATTCTCCAAACCAGCTCTTGACTGGTATTGACACCTTCTAAGTACCACAGGTGTTGACGATTGCTGGTTTTATGGCTTCATGATTCAGTGGTGTTTTACGTATTTTCTAATAATTTATGATTCAATTCTATTCAATTAGACCATAAATGTAGTGTGTATCAATGATCATCGTTCACCAAAATGATAAACTGATAACATTCTTGACTCATCAAGTGCTTACGCCATTCAAAAGTATATATCACGAGACAAGAGCTTTTTAATGAGGAAAAAAATGCTTGAATACAAAAAAAACCCCACTTCTAAGAAATAACAATAATCCTTAATTAATCCTTATTTGTTTATTCGTAGCTGGATCCAAACAGAATGACCTCATTGAGGTGTGTGTCGGCGAATCTCTACTTCTCGATTGTCCAGCTGGGCAGGTGGCCACTGGTCAGCTGGTGGGTGTGCAAGACTCGTCTTGCAACTGTACTTGCCCTGGTATACGGTGCAACACAGATCATGACTTGAAGCACATCGCAAAGAAGTGTTTATGGAAATCCTCTTCATGTCAGCTGCAAAGTTTTGGTTCGCGTCGTTTGAAAATCGGATG
>KB308827.1:106028-124743 GCA_000328365.1 Capitella teleta | reverse complement strand
TCAAATTTATTCATTGTGAGGTACAGAGATCTCATAAAAAATCTCTATTGTGGCAATCAGTTATAGAGAATGCGTACTATTAAGTAACTTATAAATGCGATTATTCAAGGGTTATACTATGAGTGGCTTTATCTACATTACACAGTCAGGACAATTCGCACATTTTTTTCATTGCTGGTTTTGCCTTTTTATCAAAGTTTCCTTGTTTACAGACATTCCTCCACTTCCTCTCCTGTCTCCATCACCATCCACTCCATCATCACCATCAAAAACCAAACGTGTACACGGAACCAGTAATCTCAGCATCATCTTCATTTCGTTTATCATTCTATTTGCATGCATTCTTATTATCTTTCCTATTTTATTCACTTGGAAGTGGATAAAAACCCAAAACGATTTTATTCGCAATTTGTATCGCAGTGTGGGTCCTGAGCAAACGCTGGAAGTAAATGGAAACTTGTGTTGTTTAAGAAATGTATGACCCACTTTGTGATTTCACAAACTCTTTAGGATTCACACAAACTGCATCATTGTGATTTCATGATGTTTTTGGATACACGCTAACTGCAACATTGTGATTTCACAAACTCTTTAGGATACACGTAAACTGCATCATTGGAATTTCATAAGATCTTTGGATTCACGCAAACTGCAAAACATTGTGATTTTACAAGCTCCTTAGGATACACGTAAACTGCATCATTGGAATTTCATAAGACCTTTGGATTCACGCAAACTGCAAAACATTGTGATTTCACAAGCTCCTTAGGATACACGTAAACTGCATCATTGGAATTTCATAAGACCTTTGGATTCACGCAAACTGCAACATTGTGATTTCACAAGCTCCTTAGGATACACGTAAACTGCATCATTGGAATTTCATAAGATCTTTGGATTCACGCAAACTGCAACATTGTGATTTCACAAGCTCCTTAGGATACACGTAAACTGCATCATTGGAATTTCATAAGATCTTTGGATTCACGCAAACTGCAACATTGTGATTTCACAAGCTCCTTAGGATACACGTAAACTGCATCATTGGAATTTCATAAGACCTTTGGATTCACGCAAACTGCAACATTGTGATTTCACAAGCTCCTTAGGATACACGTAAACTGCATCATTGGAATTTCATAAGACCTTTGGATTCACGCAAACTGCAAAAC
Organism: Capitella teleta; assembly: GCA_000328365.1. Taxonomy (NCBI): domain Eukaryota; kingdom Metazoa; phylum Annelida; class Polychaeta; family Capitellidae; genus Capitella; species Capitella teleta. The sequence goes on along the minus strand of KB308827.1, from coordinate 123,571 downwards.
ATTGTGATTTCACAAGCTCCTTAGGATACACGTAAACTGCATCATTGGAATTTCATAAGACCTTTGGATTCACGCAAACTGCAAAACATTGTGATTTCACAAGCTCCTTAGGATACACGTAAACTGCATCAATGGAATTTCATAAGACCTTTGGATTCACGCAAACTGCAAAACATTGTGACTTCACAAGCTCTTTAGGATACACGTAAACTGCATCATTGGAATTTCATAAGATCTTTGGATTCACGCAAACTGCAACATTGTGATTTCACAAGCTCCTTAGGATACACGCAAACTGCATCATTGGAATTTCATAAGACCTTTGGATTCACGCAAACTGCAAAACATTGTGTGGATATGCATGAACTACAATATTATGCTTTTATGAGCTCTTTGGATACATGTGAGCTGTAACATTGTGGTTTCATTGAGAGAACGAAATACCTGAATTATTTATGGAGTTTTCCTGGAATATCAACCCATACCTCTATCCTGGATTCTCATGCAACATAATTACCTGGTGGCATTCAGTGAATACTAGCAACTACATATATGCCCTCTCCTAATTATTCATACTTTATACATCTCATTATTAAACCAGAACTGCCATCGCCTCTGCTACCAATTTAAGCATGTGTAATTAAGGCATGACTTCATTTTTTTTGGGAGGTCCTATTATGGAACTATACCATGCTATACTACAGTGCTACTATACATGTATAATAAAAATAATAGATAATATGAAATTAAACCACCCTAATTATATATATCATGTAAAATATTGATTTGACACCAAATATGTCATTATACAAATTTTGGGTTACTTTTTATATCTACACATTGATGTAATTTTATTTCAAAACTAACATCAAGAAGCAAGATATATGCTAAATTAGGTTATGACCATATTTGGACATTCACGGATTGTCACACAAAATAGCGCAATGAATTATTGTTATAGATTGATCAGACACTAAGGGCAATGCTTTGTGTTGAATTAACTGTAATGTATGGATGTCAGGCTTTATATGGCCAAAACAAGCGATAAAACGTCATTACGACCTTGACCTTGTAATTACAATCAAAAAAGAAATCAGTCAGAGACGTGAACAGGAAATTTTTGGGAGCAATTAGACAAAGAAAAAAAGAAGGAAATGAATCAAATGAGGAATTATTTTGATATTATAATGCACTCAGAAAGAAAATCATTATGTTTTACATATTATAAGCATTATCAATATTTAATGTCATATATCTTGTAAAATGTTGATCTGACAACAAATATGCCATTATTAAAATACTGGCCTATATTATATCTACACATTGATGTAATTTTATTTCAAATCTAACCATTACAAAGCAAGATATATGCTAAATTAAGTTATGACCATATTTGGACATTCAGAATGTCACTCAAAAATGGGCGCAATGAATTATTGTTATAGATCAACCAGACACTAAGAGCAATGTTTTGTGTAGGAATCCAGTTCTTGCTTCGGAACAGAAATTGCTTTCACCGAAACGTTGAGCCACAATTTGGATCTCATTTTCGATCAAGGATATAACCATTAATGTTATTTTATTCGTTCATCCTGATTTCCAAATGATTGCAGATTTGCAGTATATGCTGATTTATTACGATATTGCATATTCACGACTAATTTTAAACTTGTCCAAATGCGTGAATATATAATTACATTGAAGAGGTAGACCAACATTCCTCTGGTAGGATGATCCATAGGACATAGGACTCCCTTTATTTGAGAAAACAGACAGTGATAGAGCAGTATTAGGTGGCTTCTGTGTGGAGGATAACATTTTATACATTATTAATTGAATGCAATTTCTCTGTGCAAATTCGGGAGTGTATTTGACTAATGTTTTAGATATTTTTATGGTTCATAATATGCTCAATTGATTGCTGAATATTATGTATTAACTCGATGCCGCAATGAACAACATATGATGACGTCACCTACTGCATTTATACTCAGATGCTTGCTTCGTGGAGTGCGCAAGCGATGCAGGATCCAGCGTCCTCCAATTCAGCAAAGCAGTCGTCCAGGCGGCAGCTATGCTTACTGCAGGAGCCTTGCCTGGGCTTCCGAGGTCGACGAAAGACGCTGTCTTGTCGAAGAGAAGTTAGAGAACGAGCATCACTTCTGGGCCCTGGAGAAAAATGGAAATTACGTGTAATATTTATACACTTGTTACGACATTTTAAATTACTGTTTGCAATTAACCTGAAGATGTTTGGATTCATTGACGTTGAAAGGCAGCTATGACATGCTGCTTCTAAATTCCCGTGACAATCGGTCTGTCTGTTTGCATGGTGCCTTGGAGGCCAACGCTTCTGGAAATACTGAAGACAATGGCTGGCTACTTTGGGGCGACACACTGCAATGAGTACTATTAGTAAACATTAGATTGATGCGCTCTTTTCGTGGATTTTATTAACAAAATCTATATATCGCTCTGTTAGTGTGTTTGTCTGTCTGTTTGTCCGTCTGTACCTGAATTTGTTATCGCGATAGCTACTTAATTAATTGAATATTTAATTGAATACATTATATATATCCTTAATTAATACACGGACGAATGACACCAAACTACACAGAGGAGTGGACATTTAGGTTTTACATCTCTCATTGAAATTTTGAGGTCAAAGGGCAAGATCACAGTAAATTTCCAACGTTTCAAGAGGGATCGATCTTAGCTGATTCATTATTCAAGCTACGGCCTTGTAGTTTACACCAAACGATTTAGTGTTGCTAGAGATGTACAGCAAAGCATAGAACTATAATTACAGCGCTGGAATGCACTGTTCTTGTGCAATCTTAATTGCATAATAGAAATTATGATATACTAAAAGGCCTATATCTCAGTTGTTATAAATACTATATTTATTACGAAGTTTCAAATAATTAACTCAAAGTTAAAGGTCATTGTGGTAATTAACGCATTGATTGCATAAATTATTGATTATCCTTAATCTTTCAAATTTTAATATTTTTCTTTGTAAGCTGGTGTGTGCGCTTTTGAGTGTTAAAAGAAAATGGCACATTTCAAATTTCAAATTTCAAATTTCAAATTTCAAATTTCAATTGATTTGTCAGTGTTTCGTCGAAACTCATTTTACTCGACACTTCCGCGAACTTTCTTATTCTTCTCCTTGTGGTCGTGATCGACTCGAGCAAATAACACCAAATTACACAGGAAAATTTACACATGGAAAATTAGGATTTACATCTCCCATTGAAAATTTTAGGTCAAAAGTCAAATGTCAAGGTCACAGTGAATTTCCAAAGTTTCAAATGAAGTCGACCATAGCTCATTCATTATTGAAGCTAGCGTCTTTTAGTTTACACTAAACGATTTATTGCTACACTATATACAATATATACAATTAAGCTAAGCATTATTACTGCACCGTTCTTGCGTAATATTGCATAATAGTGATAACGATGACGTTCCTCCTCGAATTTCTCAAATAACTTCTATTCTTGACGATTTGCTTTTCTCCTCAGAACCAGTCAATACTTTTTTTTTCTTCTGAGATATGACATTGGATCGTGGGTGGCAATCGGCAACGTTGTTCTAATGTCATTTGGCCTTTCCTCTGGCACAACTTGCTTATCGAGCATGGGTTGCTAGGATTAGATCAAATATGTGCAATTGAGGTCACTTGGTACAAGTCTAATCTATTGAATTGCGGACACTCAGAACTGGAATGATGATGACTTTTGTTGGAGCTGAGCGGTCTCAGCAGCCTCTGACGTCATACTATCTTGGATTGAGGCGCTGTTGACTGAAAGACAACTGAAACAAGTTTGATTTGTTGAGATTTAAAATAATCACAACGTTCAGTTATGCGTGGTGAGTATTTGGAGGTTTATTCAAAGAACGTATACACATACATTAACATACATTAACATACATTAGTTACTCTATAGCTGTTAGTCTCAGGTGATAGACAATCACATGAAATAGGAAAGGATCACATAATAATTATGATGATAAGCGCTCGGAAGAAACCATGCGGATGCTCTCATAATGGGCTTCCTTTTTTCCCAATCTGAATTATTAGTTGTTTGGGGAATTTTCAACAGATGAAATTATAGACACATGGCAGAAATCGAGAAACACCAAATGTTAACCAATGGCTTTTATCTAACAAACTATCTATGAACAGTTCTAAAACTAAATATATGATTTTTCATCAACCAAAGAAGAACTTTAATCCTCCAAATGTCGTAATTGATGGCACCGTAATTGCAAATGTTGATGATTTCGTATATTTTGGCATAACCATCAACAAACATTTGTCCTGGAAATCACACACAAGGAATGTTGCATGTTGCAACGTTAATTGTGTTTTGGCCAAACAACAGAAAACTCTTCCCAAAAATATCTACCCTGTTTCATGGAATCAAACCATGATTAATTGATTATGACACTCGTAATCGTACTAAATTGTTCGTTCCTCGGTTTCGGCATGGATACTCTCATCAAAATATCTGTTATTCAATAGCTCTAACTATAAATAACTCACCACGCAGTAAAATATTTAGCCATTCATTAAAAGGTTTTGGCCAATATATTAAATTAATGCAAATCAATAATTATCCTGAAAGATAAATTTCCCTTTTCCTAATTGACGAGTGAATTGAGTAGATTATTAGCCCCTTCCTTCTCGTAATATCGACTGTTGAAATGATCATTCTGTACTGTTCCCCACAGTGATTTAAGGACTTGTGTATTATTATTACATTACATTACATAACATTACATTACATTACATTACATTACATTACATTACATTACATTACATTACATTACATTACATTACATTACATTACATTACATTGCTGGCTTTGTTGCTTTAAAACTTTAAACAAATCTTCCGTCATCATTCCGTCAAATAGCCTGAAGTAATATAACTTCTTTGATCTGCCGATCGAAAAAGGATCCAAAATAAGATCATCTCTTTGAAATAACGCGCCATTGAGCGAAATCATAACGCACTCCTTCGGTCTCGTGTTCGGTTTACCATGAGCCATGGAATGAGAGAATATTTTGTGTTTTTGTTACAGAACTGAAATGAATGTTAATTAGATTGCATTTGAATCATGGAGGATAAAACTCATCGATACGAGAAAATCGATTTCTTGGGCGAGGGACAGGTGAATTTTCTCTTTGTTATGTTTGTGTGCTCGTGTTCGGATTGTGATTGACAATATTGTGAGCGATAATAGAGTGTTTCTCGTGTATCACTGGCTGTTCAGTGAATCACTGAATGCTCAATTTTGAATTTCCATCTATATGCTGAATGCGTATCATCTGCCTCCATCGTTAATGTTGAGTGTCCCACTGCAGTCAATTCATGGAAGCAACGAAGCCTAAGGCAGTAATTTCAGTAAGGTATTGTGAATTATAATAATAATATTAAATATAAAAGTGCTGTCTTCGTTTCGAAGGTTGGCCACCAGGCGTCTCCAACTCACTTTATTCTCAGCTAAGCGTTTAACTTGCACATATAGCTGGATGTCCTGGATCAGCCAGTGATATCATCCAACCACATTCTACGGGGCCTGCCCCTGCCTCTGGTGTCTTCATTAACACTAGTTAATTCGTGCTCAGGTTGACGAGAAAGAAGAAGAAGCAGTTTCCATTAAAATGGTTAACTCTGATGATGCTTCACCGTCATTTAGCGTGGGTCAGTGGGTCCTGGGGAACTACGACGGAGCTATCATATAGTCTTGGTTACAGGCACAGTGCGCTAAGGTAGAGGCTGAGAGCATGTCAGTTTTACTTAACAGTATTTAACGCGCTGCATGTCAATTTTTTTGATGGCGTAAATAGAATCCATTGAACCACAGGCACTCAACCAGAGTATCTTTCATTCATGAACTTCCCAGCTGCTGTTTCCAGCATTACTATGAGCTGCTCACTTGCTTCCTGATGTTGTGCATTTCAATTTGGAGTAAAACTGACGTGCTCTTCGCCTCAGTCAACCAACACGCGTTAACGACAAACTGCGGTCTCTGAGATCAGCAATCGCTGAAATCGACCGCAGCTAAATCATTTCATTCATTTCACTCTTCATATAAATCTTCTTCTTTTTCAGTTTGCCACGGTGTACAAGGCAAGAGACAAATGCGACAATGATCGCATCGTTGCCGTCAAGAAGGTATCGTTTTCCCCTCAATGCGCCGACATTGCAATTTTCATCTTTGGCAGATCAAGTTAGGAACGCGCGCTGAGGCGGCCGATGGCATCAACAGAACGGCATTACGAGAGATAAAACTGCTTCAGGAATTGCAGCACAAACACATTATAGGCGTGAGTTCATTCATCTCACCAGTTCTAAACTAATTTCCCTTTTCAAGTTACTCGATGTCTTTGGGCAGAAATCGAACGTCAGTCTCGTTTTTGATTTTATGGATACAGATCTTGAAGTGAGTCACGTGATCTGTAAGATCGTAACCTGATTCTGTGCTCACCAGATTATCATAAAAGCGTCTGGTCTCATATTGACGCCGTCTCACATCAAGGCGTACATGCTGCAGACATGCCTTGGCTTGGAGTATCTCCACGCTCACTGGATACTGCACAGGGTTTGCTTGCATATTTTGTTGAATACGTTTTAACTCTTTATTCACGCCAGGACATGAAGCCCAACAATCTGCTCATTGATCGAAATGGCGTTTTGAAAATTGGCGATTTCGGTCTTGCAAAGTTCTTTGGATCTCCAAACCGTGTTTACACGCATCAAGTTGTCACACGTTGGTATCGACCGCCAGAACTGCTATTTGGAGCAAGGAATTACGGAGTGGGGGTGGATATGTGGGCCACAGGATGCATCATGGCCGAACTGCTTCTGCGGGTAAGGCTCACAGTAATCAATCGTTCAACCAATCGTTCAATCGTTCCATCAATTGTTCAATTAATCAATCGTTCAGTTAATCAATCGTTCAATTAATCAATCGTTCAATCAATCATTCAATTAATTGTTTAATCAATCAATTGTTCAATCAATCAATTGTTCAATCAATCGTTCAATTAATCAATCGTTCAATCAATCAGTCATTCATTCAATCAATCAATCGTTCAATCAATTAATTGTTCAATCAATCAATTGTTCAATCATTCAATTGTTCAATCAATCATTCAATTAATCAATTGTTCAATCAATCAATCGTTCATTTAATCATTCAATTAATCAATTGTTCAGTTAATCAATTGTTCAATTAATCAATCATTCAATTAATCAATTGTTCAATCAATCGTTCAATCAATCAATCAATTGTTCAATTAATCAATTGTTCAGTTAATCAATTTTGCAATCAATCAATCATTCAATCTTTTGCAGCTGCCATTCCTCCCTGGAGACTCAGATCTCGATCAACTCTCGAAAATATTTCAAACGTTAGGAACTCCGTCTGATGAATCCTGGCCGGTTGGTGACCCACTGACCCAATACCCAACTGACCTAATTCCCGCAGGAGATGAAAGCGCTGCCTGATTTTGTCCAGTTCAAGGTCTTCCCTGGCACGCCCCTCAAGGACATTTTCTCAGCAGCCTCGGACGATCTCCTGGGTCTGCTGTCCAGTTTGCTGACCATGAATCCTCTCAAGCGATGCACGGCCACGGAGGTCAGTGACCTCTGCCCCCATTCTCTTATGTAATCTGTCGTTGCAGGCGTTGCGCATGCCGTACTTCAGCAGTAAGCCCGCCCCCACCCCCAGTGAGCTGCTCCCCCTTCCCAGTCAGGAAGCAGCGCTGGTCAAGGAAGCTGACCTCCCTCCACAGGGACTGAAGAGGAAGATCCTGGATGCGGCCGGCCCCATAGGTGAGGATAGGATAGGATGGGCTGGGATAGGATGGGCTGGGCTAGGCTAGGCTTGGCTAGGCTCCCAGTGCAGCAGAGAGCCCTCATTGAAGCTCCTTTCATTCTGCATTTGTAGTCTATTGTGGCTCCCCAGCATAAAAAATGAATTAACTCATTTTGTATTCAATTATACAAAGAGAGGAAATGGTCTACCCCCTCCCACCCATCCCTTAATCAGCACTGTTTGTTCAACCTGACCCCTCTTGAACTTTGTGATTGAAATTCCAAAGCCACAATCGAGGCGGGAACTGATTCAGAATTGTCATCTACTGTTGACTGATGTCTGTATTGCACAATTGGACTTTCTCTTTCAACTTCCTGCGCTCTCTGGTTTATATCATTTTACAGTTAACTGTTAATTATACCAAAAGGGTTAATTTATAATTTTTTCTTCTTCCGTTTCAGGAAATTCGGCCAAGAAGTTGCTCTTTTGACATTCGTTATTTCCTCACTTAGGGAAATTGTTACAATTCTGTCCGTGAATCATTCCTGAATTCTCATCTCATTTGGCGCATCTCACAATTTGGACAAAATTGTGCAAATTGCAAATAGTTGTCTCATCATTCCTCTGAACCCGCAAGATCTCTACAAATAAATCGTGTGTGTAATTTCATCGCTTGTTTATTTTCTCCTCTTTGTTCTTTGCCGAGTCTTAGTTGTTCTGTGTCAAAATATGTCTTTTTTTCTAAACGCTTCAGATCGAACAAAATCGCAACCCAATTTTTTGCTTCTACGTGTATACATCACGTGATATTTGGAAAGGAAAAAAAAAACAGCATTACATTGGTTTGATGCTAGTTCCACAAGATGTAACCGATGATTATCGTGAATCGTCTGTTACATAACAGTCTCATTGGCTCGCTGGGCGAAATCTAGAAGTGGCGATTGCTCCGGATCTAGATTTTTGCTTCTGTAAATGTGGGGCTCAGGTTGGAGATTGAAATCGTGAGAAATGATAATCCGCTCAAGAAACTTGGCATTTCTTCATTTTTTTGATTAAATATGTAAAACAGTAGATGTCGTGTTAATGAAGTTGAAACAAGGTTTGTTAGAGGTGGAATCAATCGTAGTATTGATTTATGCTTTTTCGCACACCAGAATTACGACGCTCATTCTTCTATATATCCGGAACACTGGCTATTTTTAGGTTTCCCCCAGGGAGCCAATGAGACGGAAGCTTGTCTGAGCATTTGAGCTTGATAGATGCATCGATATGAAATTTGCAGATTTCGCTCAATATACGCATAGCCTAAAATAATTTCATTGTTTCCTGTGAAGGTAGAAGCGCAAAATGCGTTGTGATTGTGGGTTTATTATTAACTTATGCAGTGATACCCAACTGTAAAACAGACTGTGATTTACTCTATATATACAGAGTGCAGGGCCAAAAGTAGTCTTATCGACTCCATGTTAAGATATGTATGCTTTTCAATGGTGCTACGCGATATTTCCCCTTTTGGCGGCAAACTTAGCCCCGGACTATGGATAAGCTTCATTGAACTCATAATTAAGGCAACGCTCTCGTTCTATTGTTTTGTTTGAGAGTGCTATTGTTGTGACAGTAGCACTAATGTTTATCTCCTTAAATCAAAACAAACAGATATTTTGTATTGAAGCGCCATACAAGAGATGACATTCCTTAATGCTCGTTCAGGGGCTCATCTGATTTAGCTCTCTTCGCGATCACTCACCACTCGCATTTAAATGTTCTTAAATGTTTTTAATTTATTTCTTTGCATAAATAGGCGCAGAATAACACACCGGGGTAGTCAACCAACACCAGGTAGTTATGTTTTGGAATAATTGATACATTTTAGCAAATTTAAGATATTTTTGTTTTTAACATAGAGTAGATAGTCTACTTTTGGCCCACTCTGTATAATTAGTATTCAGAGTAATAATAATAATACAGAGTATTATTATATGTAAGCACGTAACTTAATTTATCTAGTTATAATATTATAATTGTATTTTTTTTTTCTCGGTTTAATCTGTTTGTTTCTTGTTTTTTCTTTCATCTATTTTTACTATTTTTTACTATTTTTTTTACTATTTTTACTATTTTTTACTATTGGCTAAATAAAACTTCTTCTCTTGTATTCTGATCATGTATCGTAATAATTATATCATCATAATTATATAATAGTATTTAACAGTACACGACAGCATATTTTCGTATGGGATATATCCCAGATAGCATTCAGGTGTCATTGTGATACCTATTTCGTGGCACAGTTTGTCCCATAAGTAACACAGAAAAAAAGCCGCCACTATTGTACAATAATGCCCATCACAAAGCCATCACTTAAACCAAAAATTAGATTTCGTATGTGCACTCAGATGGGGCAAATATCGGTACAAATATATGACGTGGCTTTAATGACATCATAGGGGCCCCAACGATCAAATGGTTGATAACGTCGCTTTGTGTTTGTCCAACCTTTGAGATGCATCGCTTCTCGGGTTCAGTTTGTGGTTTGGTGGTTTGGTGTTCAGTCTGTGGCCTGAAAGGTGGAGAAGCAAGACGAACAGTCAGAAAGACATTGCTTGAATTCTGGAACCAAACGTAAAAGCCTCTCATCTGTTTGCTGTTTCATTCAGTTTATAAGGCAGTGTTTCAAGATGAGGTGAGCTTCAATCAGGAACATCTTGTGTTTCTCACTTTGCTTGTAACTGTTGAGTTTCAGGCGACGAGAAAACTAATTATGGCAGCACTAATTAATGGTCGAATTCTTGTTTGTTTGGGAAGGGTAGGCTAATTAAGGAGATGTATGGATTACGTAAAAGCATTGAGTATTGGCGTCAAAGCGCGTATAAAACTAGCCTTCGAATTCTCATTTCTTCGTTATGCTTTGATGCCAACACACAATTCTTTTTTTTAAGTACACACATCTACTTAATTAGCTAAATTAATTAATTACCTAAATATTCAACATTCCCATTCTACGAACTGAATACTTAACCTTACAATAAATTGAAGGACAAAATTTCATTAACGTATAGATAAGTAAATTATAGGAAAAGATTAAAAGCATAAATATATATAATTAAGCAACATTTGGTAATTATCGGAATAAATAATGAGGAAAATATCATAAAATCAGATAATCTAAGTTTATTAAGAACTGCTCAGACCTCAGCCTAGAAGTAGTAGGATGAAGAATTGGAGCGTATGGTTCATTGTGTCGATCTTCACACTGAAGCGACTAGCGAAATCCGGCAGCCAGTCAAGCTAGCGTACATATGTGCTGACATCGTCGTACACTTCTTACAGAGATGGACAAGGAGTGTGAGCAATGCAACCTTTTAGTCCAGGTACAGACGAGCTTGACTTCTTCCCAGACAGGAGATATATTGTCGGATTCTTCATCCAATGAACGCTCAAATTGTGGCGAATCGAATTATACTCGCTTTTACCTGGGTACGGTATGCGCGAGTTTACGGTCGATCAAAGGATCGGTGGCTTTACTTTTCCTTTTGTAATTGCCTTTAATTGTTTAACAATCTCCGCTGTTTTAACACTAACAATTTGATGGAATTTTGATTGAACCACTACAGGGAAAGCCGCATGTTCTATGATTCTGTAAGGTTCTCGAATAAAACTACAACACACTTTGAATCATCCTTCCCGATAGTCATCAAGAAGGCCATAAAGAAGGATAATAATAAATGAATATAATAAACGATAATAATAAACGAATTAGCACAATACAAAATATAAAAATAACTTAGTGGTTTAATAGCCCATGCTAAAAAGAACTATTACCAAGGACTCATAGACGAAAATAGACATAACATGAAAAATCTCTGGAGAACTCTGAAAGAACTCATCGGGTCTAAGAAGAAAAGCTCACTCAGCAACGAGTTTCTGATCAACAACAAAGGTTGTATTTTCAAAGATATGATTTCGAACACATTTAACCAATACTTCGTAAATGTTGGACCCAAACCTGCCTAAATGATACCCAACGTTGACTCAAACCCTGAAGACTACCTAGGTGCTTCTTATCCAAATTCTCTTTTTCTCACACCAGTTATAATATCCCAATGTTCAAAGCACGTAATAACGCGAAGGTACAAAATTTTCTGCCGATCTCTGCTTTGCCAGCATTTTTAAAATTAATGGAAATATTACTACACGATAAAATCTATGCATTCTTATTAAATAATTAGTGAATACCAATATATGGATTTTGAAAAAAAAATCAACAGTGAAATTGCCTTAGTTGTCACAACAGATAATATATTTAATATTACAAGGGCGAAATGCAACGGTGATAGTTTTCATTAAAGTTATGAAAAGTGTCGTAAGTGTTAAAGCAAATGCATAAGCGGTATACTTTTTAATTGGTATGAGCCGGAAAAGGGTTACTAGTATATTTGCTGAATTTTATGAATATACTTCATGAGCAGACGAGCGAGTTAACTCAGGTTTTATGATTTAGTAAATTTTAATGTTTAGAACCCAAACTTTGAAAATAAACCCTATGCGTGGTTTAGGACAACTCATTTCATTTGATTACACGTATAAAAAGTGTAAGTGATGCAAAGGAATCTCAAGAGCAGCACGATGGGAACCCAACATAATTGTTTGTACAAAATTGCTAATTCATCGACCATTATTTTTGTCGTGACGTCACAACTGAGTTCGCTGAAGCAGCCCATGCCTGATGCGTCATCTCCTCAAGCATATTCCTCTGGGCCTCTGTTTATATTGGAAGCAAATTCAATGTGGTGATGTCCTCTTTTCCAGTGCAGTGCTCCGCGGTGAGTTGAACGTGTGGGGTTTGGTTGGCGTCATCATCTTCTATGTTGTCATACTGTTCCTCGGGATTTATGCCTCGTGGAAGTCCAAATCGCTCAAGTCAACTGACAGTGAGGACCTATTGGTCGCCGGTCGAAGCATTGGAATATTTGTCGGGATCTTCACCATGACGTGTGAGTTCAAAAGTCAAGTTAAAATAGACAACATTTATATTTACGAATCAACCAGCAACCTGGGTCGGAGGAGGCTACATCAACGGTACGGCTGAGGTGGTCTTCACTCCTGGCTCAGGATTGATGTGGTGCCAGGCTCCGATTGGGTACTCCATCAGCCTCATGCTAAGTAAGTGGCTGCGTCAACTCTCTGACAGTCAAGGTCGTTCTCATTTCAGATGGTTTACTATTTGCAAAGAAAATGCGAGAAGCTGGTTATGTAACTATGTTGGACCCGTTGCAAGAAAAGTATGGAAGTGTCATGGCTGCTCTGCTGTACATCCCTGCTATGTTAGGGGACATCTTCTATACTGGGGCCATCCTCTCCGCTCTTGGTCAGTCGTGCTTCTTGTTCTTCTCACATAGCGCTGAGATTTTCCAGGCGCTAGTCTCTCGGTCATCGTAGGTCTTGCCCATACCTGGGCAGTGATAGCATCAGCAGGGATCTCCATGCTCTACACACTCTTTGGTGGCCTCTACTCAGTTGCGTACACTGATGTCGTTCAGTTGGGGTGCATATTCGTCGGCTTGGTTGGTTTCACTTTCACCTTCACTTTCGTTTTATTCTGTTTTGGTTTCTTTTTGATAAAGTGGTTATGTGTTCCTTTTGCGTTGACACATGAAGCAGTGAGTTCGATCTCGTCCACGTCAGGTGGTCCCGATGGCTGGTTGGGCGAAGACAACCTTTCAGGAAAGTTTATAGGATTGTACATCGACAGCGGACTGCTTCTTGTTTTCGGCGGTATTCCTTGGCAGGTCTATTTCCAGCGCGTCCTGTCCCAAAAGACTGCCGCCAGGGCCCAAATCTTGTCATTCTCGGCGTGCGCTGGTTGCATAATAATGTCGATTCCATCAGTCATTATTGGAGCTATTGGAAAATCGACTGGTGGGACTGTTTTGCCACATACTGCGAGTTATTTTACGATGTTTCTATTTCTCCTATTTTCCTCATAATTGTAGACTGGAACGCGACCGGCTACTCTTCTTTTGGGACTGTGCCAATCCCCGCTGAAGACTATAAGCTCATTCTGCCTCTAGTACTAAACGTGAGGCAAGACTTCTCTTACCTCTGCATGCCTGTTCACCTCTGTTTGCTTAGTTCTTGACCCCAGGGCCAGTGGCTGTCATCGGTTTAGGCGCAGTGTCTGCTGCTGTGATGTCATCTGTCGATTCATCGGTTTTGTCATCAGGTTCAATGTTTGCCAGAAATGTATATAAACCGCTGAGAAATGCCATTGGTTCATCTTTCTGCAAGTGCAAAGAGGTTATAAGAATCGATTCTTTGTCGTCAGAAATTGGTTAAAATATGTTTAATGTTCTTCGCAGGCTTCTGAACGCGAAATCACGTGGTGCATGCGAATTGCCGTCATCTTAGTCGGCACAGCATCCGCTGCTCTGGCAATCAAAGTCGACTCGATCTACGGTCTGTGGTACCTCTGCTCTGATCTCGTCTACGTCATTCTCTTCCCACAACTGCTGTGCTGTGTCCACGTACCATCCACCAATACATACGGCAGCATAGCTGGGTTCGTTATCGGTCTAATATTTCGCTTCACTGGCGGGGAACCTCTTATTGGTCTACCTGCTGCTATTCAATACTGGTACTATGATGCCGAAACTGGCTACCAATGTTTTCCTTTTAAGACAATGTGCATGCTCATCTCCTTGGTGTCCATTTTGCTTGGCTCGTTCATTGCTAAATTGCTATTCGAAAAAGGAATCCTTTCTCATAAATTTGACGTTGCAGGAACGTTCTTTTTCAAAGGAGCTGCATATGAAAGGAAAACAGTGATTAATACAGATAGATACTAGTATATGGATAAATTTTATTTTGGGCCTCACCACATACAAAAAAAAAAAAAAAAAAAAAAAAAAAACAAAAAAAAAGAATACAACCCAAATATGCAATACATATAACATGAAACCATGCATAAACATAGTAGGACATATGGTGAGATAATTTTAAGATAAGTTTAGTGCTACGATAAATATACAGGTCACGAAGATTTAACAAAGAGCATTCATAAAACAGTGATGCAGTGTGGGTTAGGAAGGGAGCTTTGTTGATTAGGCGAAGGGTTTTTTTCTGTAAAATGAAGAGTTGATTAATATGTATGTTAGAACATTTTCCCCAAATCATGTTACAGTTTTTCCTGTGCGTCTCAGTCTCTGGTGTATTTTTACTCACTCTATTTATAGGAAAGTGCATTTCGCTTCAAATAGTGTATTTCGCTCTCTTTTTAAACTTGATCAACGTTCGAGTGCTTCAGCGATGTTTGTTTCTAGTAATAAATATACGTAATTTCTCAGCACTGATGCAGTGTATTTTTGATTTTAAAGAGGGTTTCTGTGTCTGGTTGTGTTTTAATATCATATTTTTTTTGTTAACTTTGATGTTTCAAACAATCGAATGTTCGGCCATTGGCGAAAATGTCCGACCATATTTATGCACGATTTAATGTAATATTTATTGCATATTCGTTTTATTCATTTTTTTATCATGTATCTGTATTTGTATCTTTGTGTGTTGGTGGTGACGGGGTCTAAAAACAATGTAGTTCGATTTCAATGGATTAAAACAATGTCAACTTCCTTTCTGTTGCTATATCGACGAGGTGTTACAGAGCATATAGAGTTAAAAGACAGATCATCAGCATACAATGACTTAAACATTCCCGCTAGGAAAACAACCGGTCTCGTTGGATCATAAGGAGGCCGATATGCTGTCAATATAAATGGAAAAACCGAGCGGCTCGAAGGAATGGACTTGAAAACATGACTCCCAAACATGACTCTCACTGCACAATTTTGAGTTTACAGTTCAAACAGTTCCTAGTCAACAGAATAATCTAAAATTTAATGGCCTCAAACTGTGTGTAACACAATCAAACAAAATCATTCAATGCACAATGTTTGCATGTGCTTATGCTCCGATGTCGATCTGAACATGCACCAATTATATATTTTTTTTTATTCAATGATTTATGAACGTTCTTATCACATTGTTTGTTGCTTTTTTACATATTTGTATTTATGTACATGTTTTAATGTTTGAAACAGATAAATCAACTGACATGAGTGTAAACTGTAAAAAATACAAACAACAAAAAAACACGACATTCAATAGAAATAATTGCTAGCTGTCACGTGTGATGAACGGGTCCGCATTCTTACCCACCCTCATGCGGGTGTGGGAGAATACACGTGCCTCTTCACACGTGGCAAATTGTTCACATTTGAAGTCCTTCAATGTAGAGAATTGAGAATTGAGTCAATTACGATGATTATGAATGGCATTAATTTAGTGTTCTATGCAGTAAGAAACAAACGACTAGTACTCAAACGAATAGGTTAAAATAAATGTATATATGATACTTTAAATTACATATAAATTAAGCATAATTTAATTCAACAATTTAAAACAAACTTAAGTAAATGATATGTATGTGACATGCTATGCTGCTCATTATTGATAACGAGCTCATTTGCCATATCTAAACTTCAATGAAAGGCTCTGAGCATTTGTGTTCAGGGCAGTCGGACCATCGTGTTATACGTTATTATAAGAGATGACGTCAGAAGTGGTGTCTCAAATACTGCTTCCACCTCACAACTTGACCTTTCCGTCAGATAACTGTGAGCATGTGAGAGAAATCTTGATTTGTTGTTCGACTCAAAGTTCAACCTGCAGATCAACGCTGTTTGCAAGTCTGCTTATTACGAGATTCTTAAATATGGGGCATACGAGATCATATCCATCGTGATGCATTGATGGTTCTTGTACAACGTCATGCCGCGCGTCCATTACAGTGACTGCCTCTACCATGCACTACAGGACTACCATAGCGGCAACAAAAGCCGCATTCAACGTGTGCAAAATGCACATTAAAATTCTCTACATCAATTCAATGCAAAATCTCATAAATACCAGTCATTCATGAATAGGCTTACTATGTTTAAAAGAATCACAGGAGCATATGAATTGTGAACAAAGTGAAACCAAGGAACTGCAGTTTGATATATTGCAGCCCACTTATAAAATTTTATTTCACTATGAATATTTATATATAATGGAACAGTTGGGGTCAACAATGTGAAATTATTCGATTAATGTTAATTTTGTCAAATAACCCCGGACCCCCAAAACTGGGGAGTGCAATGTGATCCTCACCTGTGCATCGATGGCTCAATTCTATCTAGTACAGGGGTATTAGGATAAAAAAGGGGAAAAAATAACATCAAGCTAAATTTTTGATATGTGATGCAATATACCACAAATAACAACATATCAAAACTCCCCGAGGATACACCTTGTGCAAAAAAAATCCTGGCTGTTTGAATGTTGCACTTAAGACTTATTAATCGTTATTCAAACTATGACGTAATTTGTCATCTAATCGCAAAATTATTAACGCAAGAATCTCTCTATATATGTTGGAATGAATATACAACCCCTTTGCAAAATATTAAGTCTTTAGGTTGCCTATAAAGGTTCATAATGAAGATTTTACGCGAAAATTTTGCTATTTTGAACACCGTTTTTGAAATCCTGTCATCAACAATTTTATTATATTTCATAAAATACTAGGCATAATGGCTTCAAACATCTCCACAAATTACTTCATCTATTCTTATACACATATGTGAGATAATAAATGTGCTTGTGCTCATTTTT
>KB308827.1:64825-86644 GCA_000328365.1 Capitella teleta | reverse complement strand
TGCAGATATTAAAGATATTTTTTTTGAAACAGATAGAGCTTGTGTAGCATGATCGAATGTAAAAGAGTAATTGGCTCCATAAACGAGGTGCGACATGACTAAAAGAAGTAGAGTAAAACCGGCGTTGTCTAGTGAAAGTAACACATATAAACGTATAGGTCATTTAGGATTTTGCGATCTCACGCCGGATTAAAATCAGAGGGGTAAAGAGTTAAAAGTTTGCTCCGGTGACAATTCATGAAGATATCAAAGTCATAAAGATAATTTTAAAACAACTCGCCGTCTAATAGGATGTAAGTGAATCAGCCTATATTAATAATTATTTATATATATCTTCCTTCAATGCACGTGTTGGTTTCGCCTTGGTCGCTCTGCATGCGTATTCCGCTCAATCAACATGAAACGCATGCATACCTTAGTACATATTACAGTAACGTGACAGGCTTTCCATGTTCATTCTGATAAAATATGATATTATAATATTTCACACTTGAAGGGGGAGGGGGGATCGTTCGCGTTTCATGCGTTTCTTGTACAATTTTATGCATGGGCGTGCGTTGCGAACGTTCTACAGAAATATCGTTTGTAAGAGAGGATTGTTCACTAGAGGAGCAAGTGTACTGTTGATCTGTAACACTACATGATGACGATAGGATGGTCGATTTCTCACACCAGAGTCTAATGGCTACTCAGGAATACACACCGCGTCTTAATGGTCTCGCGCCTGGGAGGAGAACGTTTGCGCAGTGTTTGCACAGATTACTGGGTCGGGGTTTCACGCATTGCGTAGCTGCTGAGGAGGGGATGTCGAGACTGCTGGGTTGATGGTCTTGTTTGCCAATGGCTCTTAATCAAACATTATCTTATTTGATGAAGGATTGTAAATAGCGGACAAGAGCGGACCAGCCAGCGTACGTTACTGCCGCTCTCTTCCTGCTTCCAGCCGAAACTGGCCAGCTTCGGCATGTTTGCTGAGTAATGAGGAAGCTGAAAATCAATTAGGGAATTTGATTGGTAACATTAATCATCGGAATATCATCTACAAATTAGTATCAGATTTTGAGAGAAGAGTTAATATGCTGAAATTTCACTTCAACTGGCTCCCAAACAGTATTATATATTCAAGTTTTAAAACGTTTTGTATGCCTTAATGTGGATCACAATTACTTGATTTCGACAACCCTGCTATATGTTATTTCTATACACCATGTAGTAAAGCTATTCGATACATCCTTTCTTTGTCTCCATTAACCCATTCCTCTCTCCTGAATGTTATATGTCAATATCACCCCATTGAGCATCAAATGTGAGTGGTTATATGACTTTTTTTTTTTTTTTTTTTTTTTTTTTTGTCTAGCGACAGCATTATTGTCAAAGCGCCTACTGACCAGATAGCGCTCGGTAGTAGCTCCTCTCCTGTCAGCAGGTCTCTCAGCTTTCTTGCTGATTACTTTGCCATGAGCTGAGATAAAAAGGATATCCTGTAAGTCGACGAGTGTTATTGATGATGACATTACAGCCACTGCAACAGCAATTCGTGAGCTGAGGGACCTGTTGAATAACTATGACAGCAATAATTTAACTGCATTGTCATCGGAGGACATCCGTCTTTTTACGTTACAACTATGCACTGGCTGACCCTAGATGTGGTGTCTATTTTTTTTCTTTATGTTCTGCCTATTTCTGTTCTTTTCATTTGATTTTACTTTGTGTTAATATTATTACTGTTACTTTTTTCTTATAATTATCATTGTGACTCACTGACTCACGAATAAATGTATAATTATATGTATATGATATATATAACGCCCGTGGGTGTTTCATGCTTCATGGGATTAGCTTTTCTGCGTTGACCAGTTAACAGATACATGGGGAAAACTCAAGGATCTTGTTGACTTCATGAATTTAACGAATGCGTATCAAAACCCTCTTGATAATGAGCTAGGCTGATGCCAATCCTGGACTGCTTAAAAGTTGGGCGCGAGAGAGCAAGAGGCGAGAAGGGAACCCGCGACCAGACCTCCCTCTCTCCCTTGAACACTCGCTCCCGGAAGCTATAACATGGGCATTTGCACTGGTTGTACCGTGGAGTCTGAGCCCTCTTCTATCAGAGAGCTAGGTTTCCCCGCTGACGTGCGAGCAGAACCAAAAGAGTTAATTAATTGTGAACACCGCACGATGATGGGCCTCTGTTGTGTGCCTCGGTTGACCTTCACCCTTCATCTCATGTTTTATTCGCTACCTGGTTCATGGAGATATTTGAGATGCTTTTGCAATTAGCCCTCTTCAATTAAGCCGGATCTTTAGAGGGATAGCATATGATTTATTTAATTGCAATTTGCATTTCATCGATTTCACTACACTTGCATTTCATTAAATTGAGTTAGATGCAAAATTTATGATAAATGAAAATAGTTCCATCAATTTATAACAATCACATAATTATGGTGATTGCTATTCATTATACGATTGCATCGTTCATCATGTATACACATGTATATCCCATACATGTGGTGTTGTACTCTTAATTGTTAATACAAGTGGCATCATTTGTAAAATACGATTGATACACTCCACACATTCGTAACAATTGATTGAATTATACTTTGTTCGCAGTTTCACGATTGAGATTTAAATTTATTTCGAAATTGTGTTCGAATTTCATCATCTATATGCATTCATTTTTCTTGATTATTATAATTGTATATAACTATTAGGTACTTGTAATTGATTACCCAGTTGTCATGTTAGAAGATCGGTAATCATCGGAAGATAACTAGCTCTGTTACTTACTACTTTGATCCTGGATCCGGAATGATCTCAATCAATTGTCAACTAATATCGTATAATTTCCTTAAATTAAATAGCCCGACGAGGCAGCAACACGCGGTCGGCGCCTGTTGCTGATAGCGTGCGCAATTGTCGATTATATATGTAATTATTCTGCATTCAGTCATTCACACGTAATAATTACTCTATCTTGCGCCGATTCACGAACCGGCAAGCTTTGTTCTTTTATCTGATTTCGTAATCCCTCTGATGTCCAAATTAATTAGTTGTCACACAATTCGGGACAAGGTGTACATTTTTGGTAACGTTAGGTAACGTTATTGTTACAATATTGCCCCCATCCTGAGTAACGTTAGATAACGTTATTTTGTAACGTTAGGGAAGGTTACCTACACGTGTCTCCCACATTTGCTTAACTGTTTTTGTTCGCTGGGAAGGTCAAAAAAGAATTATATTTTCAGGGATTCAGACGTAGAATACTTGCCTTGTAGGAGTATTTGCTCGTGGATTAAAAATAAATAATTATGCCTTCCTTGTGACAACTGGTGAGTATGAATTCAATGCGATATATTTGATGAGCTTCCTCATAACGTATTCTTTCACAGATTATGAGATGCTTAGTAATTTTCCTTGAACTGATCAACTGCTCCATTACAATGTAGCATACCAAATATCATTATTTATTTGCCTCATTATTTAATTATTGATTTTGATTCGTAATGAAATGTGATACCTTTTCCAATTGCAGTTACCTGGAAAACATATCCAGAAAAATCCTGTACTGCAAGTTAAGAGTTTGTGGGAACACTGGGTGCCAAAAGAAGAAACAATACAGTGTCTCATTGCCATCCAGTCCAATGAAGAGAAGGAAATAATGTTTTTACTTACCTATTTTTATTTCTCCATTCTATTTATAATTATTATTATTATCATGTTTTGTTAATTTTTTTGTTTATTTTTTTTATTGGCATTAGCTGTAGATTTTATTTATTTGTAAACACTGTTTATATCTGACATTTTGTTCTCAAGGCTCTTCCCTTTCATGAGTATTTTTTAGTGTTTTTTTATATTGAAATATTCATGGTGAAATAAAATTTGATGAGTGAGCTGCAATATATCACACTTGAGTTGATTAGTTTCACTTGGTTAACAATCCATATGCTCTTGTGATTCCATTAAACATTGTAAGTCTATTTATGAATGACTGGTATTTATGAAATTTTGCATTAAATTGGTATAAAGAATTTTAAAAGCCACTCACATCAAATCATTTAAATGGCAATTACTTGCTTTGCTTTGTTTTTCAAGGCGAATTATAATAAATGGATTGATCATAGAACAGCTGCAGCAAAACAATATATAATTAATGATTATTATTAGGTGCAAAGGACATGGAGTGTCGTATTATAATGTTTAATTTAAGCGTTTCAATTTAATGTCGTAAAACCGTTAAAAAACAATCTCGATTGCATGCATCAATCACTTTGCTGTTCTCTTGAAATCGCTATTTGTTGTTTCAAAATTATCTTCAATGCATCAAGTACTGCAGACGAGAGCTGATTCTTAAAGATCACGTCGTACTTTGGCTCCAAATCTTCACTCAAAAAAAATCATAAATAATTTCATCTAAAGGTTTTACATTCATGCCACTGACAATTCCCACTTGCTGCCAAATATCTGTCTATTTGTTGTTGCTCTCGATCTCGACCTAATCTTCAAGCCGGGATTATTGATAACCGAAAGTATTTAGTCGCTTTGAATCTCGTCGCTATCATAACGAACTTCAGCAACATTATACCAATGTGAGCGATCAATCCATGCTATAGAGTATCTCTGGTGGAACACGTCAGCAAAATTCTTAATTATATAACATTTTATTCACAAAATAAATTTTCACATAATATGAAGAAGGAAATAACACAGGAAAAACAAAATAAGGAAATATAGGAATGTCATGTCATCACACATAAGAAATATATGTCACACTCGATTTTCTGTCTATCGAAAATAAGAACGGTATTTTTCGTGAGATACATCAGTTGCCTAACGTTTACACACACATTAATGTTTCCTTCCTACACAATTTGCGAAGTGCATTTAACAATTGGGTTGCTACTGGATACACAAAAGTGCCAAAAAGGTGCAAAACGTTTGTAGAAAAATATCATAAAGTTATTGGAGCACGCTAGCTGTGGTACATATCTCGATCTGGTCCCATAAGGTAAACACATGATTTTACGGTGACACTTCCTTCATGCAACATGAACATAATCAATTGCATTATCGCGTAATTTCCATAGTGCACAGCCATGGAAATGTGAACTGTAACTTTTAAACAATTTAACTTAAACATCATGTGAACAGTGACTAAAACGTGAATTAACACATTAGTTCGGTAGTACACATCGTGGGCAGCCTTTTGAATATTTTCTTTGCATTTGAACCAATAATAACACTGAGATGTCGACATGATTTGACAATTTATACCTGCGAGTTATTAAGATATTATATCGGAAAACGATTCAAGGAATTGACATTTGGTACATTGAATGCTATAAGCTTACTCTTATCACGATTGAATTTGACAAAATATTCTTTTACCAATCTTTCACAGACACTAATCATGGTATCTAATGCACTACGGCTGAGAGCTAGCAATGTAACATCATCGGTATTACAAAGACTGCCAACATAATTATTTCCAAAATGACAACCTATTCCACTTTCCCTGAGTCTACATAACAGCTCATCCATATAAATACATAACAGAGTATGCGAATACAGAACAGAGTATGCGAAAGGACGCCACACTGTTTGACATCATTGTCACATAAGAACACAGTTGACAACATTCCATTCTATCTGACTCTCGGTGTCTGTTGAGTATACTATTTTATCAATAAAATACATAGTCTAGGATACAACCCACGTTTGATCAACAACTTCAACAACTTTACTTTGTGTACCAGATCGAATGCTTTTGATGCATCCACCAGTACACACTAAACCGAAGATTCATTTCTAACATAAAAATCAATAACTTATGCCAATACAAAAGTACATTGAGAGGTAGTGTGGCCTTGCTTAAACCCAACTTGGAGGGGGCTTGTCATCAGAATATCAGAATGCTTTAATAAAATGAGTTTATCCAACAACTTTCCAATGATGCTGCCTAAAAAAATGATTGAAAATTAGCGATGTCAAACACAGATTTCTTCTTATCTTTGGGAATCGGGACAAGGGTTGACATAAGCATTTCAGTTGGGACACACGACTGGCTTATCATCACATTGAATAGAAAAGCTAAATAAACATAGAGCTCGGGTCAGGCGTTAATAATATTATTAGATGAGAAATTTTTACCACAGTCGACCATATCCATCTTCAGCATTTTAACACAACGAATAATGTCAATAATGCTATAATCAATAGGATTATCTGATTATGATGCAACTATGTCAATTTAGTAAAATAGACAGTGATGGAGACATTGCGGCTGACAGATATATGATGAAATTTGAACACAAGGAAAATTTAAATCTCAACCGTAAAACTGCGAACAAAGTATAACTCAATCAATTGTTACGAATGTGTGGAGCGTATNCATCGTATTTTACAAATGATGCCACTTGTATTGTCTATGATGGTAAGCAGGATAAAGAACCCTTGGGATTTATCGATAAGAGTAGGGGGAAACCCCGGTCTCGGTCCCGGGCCTTCTGTTCTGGCGCCCGTATCACCCGAACGGG
Source organism: Capitella teleta (assembly GCA_000328365.1). Classification (NCBI taxonomy): domain Eukaryota; kingdom Metazoa; phylum Annelida; class Polychaeta; family Capitellidae; genus Capitella; species Capitella teleta. The sequence goes on along the minus strand of KB308827.1, from coordinate 80,105 downwards.
TTGGGTGGAGCCGTAAAACCCCAATCACTCACTCACTCACTATACACGATGAACGATGCAATCGTATAAAGAATAGCTCACCGGTAAAAAGTGATGAAGGTAGCTGAAGAATCGTTAAAGATGCATGTAGTTGAAACTTGAAATGCGTGGATATAATTTTGCATGTCTGCTCCCATCGAACGCTAAGAACAGAATGATGTAACATTCAAATAAGTAATCATGAATATTTAGGCTTCATGCATACATTATAACGTTTGGCCTTTAATTGCCAGTGCCCATGTGGCTGGGCTGGAACAAACACACACTATTTGCATTTGCTCAGCGGCTTAATTGGTTGAATGCTTTCAGATAATTCGCCAGATATGTGAATGAAAAAGTGCATGATTGTGGCACGTAATAATTTTAATTTCTTTCTTGTCAGAGAAGTTTCACCTACGTGGCACAGACATTTTCTTATGTGTATAATTCTTGCCACAAAAGTGGCAGAAGAACGGCAGTGGCAAGAAGCGATACTTGTGTGGCAATGATGATGGGTAAATGGCATATAACCGACACCTGAATGCTATCTGGGTATGCATGCAATTATTGCTTTAACAATACAATCGATATATTTACATTATATGCTTCATTCTTCGATAGCACTGTTACTCACCCCCTCCCGCCCTTCCCCAGAAGATAAAAACATATTGACATATTATGAAGCACCTTCTAATCAGACATCTCAGCAAATAGTTAAGTGAGGTTTTCTGAGCCGCTTCTACGACATCAATCTTTACTGTCAGTCGGTTTGACTGGATTGGTTCGTTTCAACTTTTATCAAGTGACCCTCATCTTCTGCTGTTCAGGGTAACAGATGATCAGAATATTGAGGCATGCAATAATATTGCTCCATTAATCTTTATGGTAGAAAATCGATGATTTGAATTTATATTGATGATAGCTCGTTACTGAAATCAATTGATTGTAAACAGCATTGCATCAATATCAAATTTAATGTCAATTGGTAGTGTATATAAACCCAACTACTGCCACTGATGTTCAGTTTTGAGTTGTCAACTTGAAGCTACGCAAGAAATCATGAAGATCTTTCTCGTCTTGACCCTTGCTCTGTTTGCTGACTTCGCCATGGGTAAGTTCTCTCACTGACATTAAACCTCATCTTGATATTGGAATCCATAGGTGACATTGACATGTGTTACATGGAGAGGCAGACTGTAAACAACATTACTTTGGTCAATCATTACCCAGAAAACAACTACATCTATTTTGGCATAGTGGCGTGTCCGGAAGCCTTGCTCGAACTTGTCGGAAATTTTAACTTCTACTATTCCATTAGACTTGGACAAGAAAAACTAAAGACTGCTGCTGTTCAGATAATGTAAGTTCACATAACTAATTTGACACGTTCATTAAAAATGATAGAGTACGCTGAATCATGATATATATATATATATATATATATATTTTTTTTTTTTTTTTTTTTAGGAAGTATACTGCTGGCGGGTTAGACGTTTTGTGGTCTTCGGATCAAGTCCTGCTTAATTGCAATGAAGTGAAATACTTCTGGATGAAATGGAGCGAGGGTGAACTGGCAATTGGCCAAGGATTGGAACTTGGGAGCAGAACACTGTACACAATTAATGACGCCGATGTACGTCCGGGGGTGTATACAAGTTTTAAATACGTCATGATGCGGGGAACTGCTGAGTTTGAAAACCAGTGTGCTGAAGGAACACCTTCAAAAGGCAGGAATTATATTCATTTATTATGCTTCCATTATGTGTAAATATCGGCATAAAGCTTTTGTGTGAATGTGTATGTTTGAAAGGTCCACTTACCTGGTGACTCAAGCAAATCGAAGCAAGATTGCAGGTCAGATTTTTATTTCTTTATTTTATACAAGTGTAGTAAAGAAAAGACTCGGTCCAACTCCCATATGGCTGACTGACCAAGTGGCCAACAATCTCGATAAGTATTCACGGAGCAGAGCTATTTGCTTTTTTGCTGACTGTTCTGTTTCTAGGAATACAGGCAAAGCATCGGAAGTGGGAGATCCTTCGAAATGAACTTTTACCCCGGTTGATCCCTCGAAGATCATGAGCGTCACATCGATGAGCGTGCGTGTGAGTGCTCAATCTGCACCCATGATGCCGTTATGTTCCCTCATGACGTAACCACAGCCGCGAGACGTCTGAACGCTGGCAAGCGCTACGGGAGTGGTCTCTTCTCAACTGATCACGTCCTGCATGGTGGCCATGCTCTGCACCAGACAATAGCTGAAGTGTCCACGGGAATGATTTGTACTGGAAACACTTTCTAACTCCCATGATCGACTCTGTTGTGATTCCGATTCCCAAGAACACGAGAAAATCTCTGAATTATTCAAAAAACTACCGCGGCATTGCCTCCGCAAACTGTTTGAACGGAGTGGGCCTCGTTCTGAGTTTGCAAGAGTGCGTGTTCTCTGCCGGCTGATTCACTTTGACCCAATTATGATCTAAATTATGATGTGAGTTTTTTACATCACTTTTAAAAAAAATAAATTATTATAAATCACATGATACTATATTATTATGTCTATTTGGTTCAGTTTTGATAATAAACGCTTATATACATGTGACAGCCTCTGATTCCTAGAAAGAAGAATAACATCAGATACCAACTCATAATATCATACGAGTGCTTTACTCTGCATGTCTTGAGCATAATATGTACTAAATTAACTGAACCTGTGCGTCATAAATTTGAGCTGCAATGGAGTGTAAATCGGATGATACGGGCGCCAGAACAGAAGGCCTAGGACCGGGGTTTCCCCCTATTTTTATCGATAAATCCCAAGGGTGCTTTATCCTGCATACCACCATAGACAGTAGCACAGAGTGCCCGGCCTTGTTACGCAGTTGGGCAGCACTGCAGAGTCATTGAAGAATCACAATTGCTAATTCTCAATCATAAAGCCCGTGGCCTGATCGGGTCTCGAACCCTGGACCTCGACTCCCACGGTCGGCATAGGATTGCAGTCAGCCGGTTTAACCCATTGAGCTATTTGGTGCCCTTTCCGGGGGTCACATTATGAATACAATTAGATAATTGAAATTAAAGTCGTAGAGGGGACACTAAATATATCACTGAATAATGGATATTCTACATACAGCAAGGTAATTTGTCAAGCCCTACTAAACGGTGGAAACGGTTTTTACAACTTTCTCGCTGCTTTACTTATTTGCCACATCTGTGTTCACATCTGCAATCTATTTTTTTTTGTTTAAAGTGATGGCTTTGTGATGGGCATTATTGTACTATTGTGGCGGCTTTTTTTTTCACTTATGTGGCAAATTGTGCCAAGAAATACTTCTTAAATAAAGATTTCATAACTGTTTATCTCATCCTTTGATCTGCAAATTAGTTACCATGCGGTAATAGTTATGCCAACACAATGTCATATCTGTTATTCAATGTATAATATGCTGATAATACTAGCTAATGGTAGCTGAGATGAAAGTAGGATTTTCTCCGCTTTCTGCTTGCGAGGGTGCGGTTTTCATGAAACCATGTGTTGTTCAGAGCTGTATTTCAGTAAATTTAATTGCACTGTGATGATGAATCTGACATCGATGAATTCACAAGAGAGCGACTTATCGTAAAATGTAAAGCATTTAGCTATTCTTGCTTGCATATAGAAATTACAGAGCGGTGGCTTTTCCAGTAAAATATACGTAGCGGTGACCGGTATCGGCGCGGAAGGGTTTTAGCGGTGAAAGTGTTGAAGTCTTGCCACGTATCTGCACTAATTTATCTAAATTATGTGAATGTATGCATGTACGGTGTGTCGTACAGCAAAACAGGCGAGCCATACATCGTTATGAATTATAACGCCCTTGAGACGCCGCTGCCATAGGTCGTTATGATTGTCTAAGCGGCTGAGATTAGACAAGTCAATAAGAGGGCGACGTCAACGTTCTGTCTCTTTGATTGAAGATAGGAGGTGCATTTTCATGGCATAATCCGGTTCGATTCCTCGGAAGTCAATGGTTACACTCAGAAAGAGAAATGTTCTCGTGATTTAGCCAGAGCCAGAAAGGGGAACTCGACTTCGTCTAGATTAATAAATAAATAAATAGTCATAAAAAAGGATAGTGTGGTCTGATCGATCACCAAGCCAGATGTGTTGAATCACTAGAAAGACAGACCGGTGCTCTGGAACAGTAAACCAGAAGAAATTCAATCCGATCGAGTGACCGGCCTCACTGAGTTCCAGAAGCGCGACGTATTGGAACGCACTCTAAAAATTGTAAATGATGATTTGGAGGTTGGCCGATCTCGATGATGGACATCGACATAGTGAATCGGGCAGAAGAAACCCCGAGGTCTGGCAATGTTAACTTTGCCACGCAAAACGCCCGACATCGTGTTATGAAACTAAAGGGGACCCCACAACGAGGACCCTACAATATAAGGGAAAGGTTAACTGTATTATACAAAGCATGCCAAATAAAGAGACAAAAACAAACTACTGAGTGTTGGACCCATGATGGTGTCATTGTCTTAAAAGACAATAACAGGAAAATTCCTTCCGGGGTTACTCTCTGGGACTGCGAAAATCTCATGGCTTGTTTCGTGAAGATTTTGCTAAAACATCCATATTACTCTTCTTAAATTTTCTCTTTATTTTTTATTATTTTTTTTTTCCAATTGTCTTTCAATATTTTCACATCACATGATAAGGTTCTATTTATATGCGTATATTGATGTACTACGAATACTTTATTCATATGCTAATCATTTATATTACTCAATCTTAATAGTTATGTAATTCTGGTTGTTCAATGAGAAAATTCATCGTGTATATTCCTCCCAAAATTAGTTCACCCATCCTGACAGGCGCTGTGACTAGGCGAGCACGTAGGTGCAATCAGATTTGAAATCAAATTGCGCGACGTAAAAACAAAAACTGATTTATTTTTTGGTAAGACGCGCCTTTGCACGAAACGTGAAAGTCCGTGTAAATATCGATTTACTGTTCTATCCAAGTCGAAGTCATTATGCGTCCCATAGTCAGACATTGGTTCGAAGAAAACGTGAAATTATTTATGAAACTGCACCCGGATAAATGGGGTTGCAAAAGTTTTGAAGAAGGTTGACGATAAAGAGGGAATCAATTGGACATGAGATATTCATGGGCAGTAATCGATGCTGAATTCTGAACCTATCAGTCTATTTATTAGAATTGAAAAAGGTTTATAAAAGCGCAATTTCTGAAATAAAATATGGTTGAATGATGCAATATCTCAAGAGTTACGGTCATTCAGATCGAACAGCTTAGAATCCATTTTATTGACTCTCAGGGTAAATGATGCAGTATCACGTCTTCAGAAACTGCAGTTCGAGCAGAGATACTCTATATAGCATGGATTGATCGCTCACGTTGGTATAAATAATAAATAAAAATATAAAAATAATAATGTTGCCGAAATTTGATATGATAGTAACGAGATTCAAACGGACAAAACACTTCCGGTTATCAAAAATCGCGGCTTGAAGCAGAGGTCGTAATCGACACCGACAACAATTTGCCTGATATATTACAGAAATGTGGGTATTATAAGTGACATGAATCTAAAACTTTTCGATAAAGTAATTGATGATTTTTTTAGCAAATATTGGAAACCAAAGTACGACGAGATCGTTAAGAATCAGCTCTCATCTGCAAAAATTGATGCATTGAAGATACTTTTGAAACAACAAATAGCGATTTCAAGAGAACAGCAAAATGACTGATGCATGCAATGCAGATTTTTTTAAAGGTTTTACATTAAATTAAAACACTTTAATTAAACATTCCAGTAATATCTTTTGCATCTTATGATATTTAATAATTATTTATTGTTTTCCTGCAGCTGATTCCATCATAAAACCTTTCTATACAATTTCAATTAAATTTTCAGACATTATTTGCCTTGGGAAAGCAAAGCAAAGCAAGTAATTGCCATTTAAATGATTTAATGAGAGTGGCTTTCAAAATTCCCTTCATCAACTCAATACAAAATCCGTCATTCATGAATAGATACACTATTGTTTCTTCTTTTGCACCCAATGTTCCCACAAACTCTAACTTGCAGCACAGGATTTTTCTGGATTTGTTTTCCTGGTAACTGCAATTGGGAAAGGTATCACATTGCATTTCGGATCAAAATCAATGATTATTACCTGAGGCAATTATAAATAATGATATTTGGTATGCTACATCGTAATGGAGCGGTGGATCATTCCCAGGAAAATTGTTAAGCTATCTCATGATCTGTGAAAGAATATGTTATGAGGAAGCTCATCAAATATATCGCTTTGAATTCATATTCACCAGTACTCACAAAGTGAGCGTGTTTATTAATATTTACTTTCTTTCCATGAGCAAATACTCCTATAAAGCAAGTATTCTACACCTTATATATGAATCCCTGAAAATATAATACTTTCTTTTGGCCTCATGCATGCATGAATAATATTAGAATGATTTTAATGTGGTTTTTCCTTAAAAATAGTATACACACAACATTGATGTGTTATAAATTTTGTTGTGCGTAGAGAAGATTGTGATGACCTCATTATCTATTTATTTGATAAAATATGGTTAATAATCAAACAGCCACATCGATTCATTAAATAATCAATCAGCCACATCGATTTATTAAATAATCAATCAGCCACATTTTTGGCAATGCATTTTATGCATTGGGTCAACAATGTAAAACTATCATTCAATCAATGATTTAAATCAAACTGCGTTTTCTCGTGATTAACTGACTTCATGGTGATTTGCAATGTGATCCATACCTGTGCATAGATCCTTAATCATCAAACATAATTATGAGAGCTGATATTGAGATACAATGTAGCAGTGCTAGGCAGGCTGAGTCCCAACAATTCGTCCCTTTTCTAGTAGTCAAGTCATCTGTTCGCTCGATCTGTCACTGTCATGGTTTTTATCACTGATGTGTTCTTTTATAAGTTTCATTTCACTACTTTTGTTTCTTTTACTTTCTTGAATGTGTGTTTTATAGGCTTCGCCTCCTTCACATTCATGTGATTTTATTCACGAATTTTAATAAATAAATAAATTGCATATTCATGAAAGGCCTGCTGATCATTGAAATCCCCAGCCAGGTCTGAGGTCTAGATAATAAACTGAAACTTGAAGTCAGAAGACGAATGAAAGTTTATTGATTAGCGAACTTACCGGCGCTGATCACTGAGGCAAGAAAGAAGTTAAATCTCTGCACAAAACACTTGATTGAGGGGTGTGTATCGGAGACGGTCACTTGTATCTCATTATCTGCATGTAGTTGAATATTTCATTTGGACAGTGTTTTGAAAGTTAGGATTAAAGCACCAATTGTGGCGTTTATACTTCGAATCACGTTCACCTCGTTTGAATCCGATGACCTGCTCAACTTTTCATGCCACGATAACAACAAGATGCAAATGGAATGGTATATGCTGATTCCAATAGGTGGTAATTTCATCTCTATATTTATTTGGGGTTGAGCTCATGCATTATATAACGCCAAGCAAGTTGTCGATTGAATAACTCTTTTTCATTCAATGGAAAACACATGCTGCCTACGGTGTTGTTAAGCAAAGCGTTGCGTTCTTACAGTCAGGCCAATATGGCGGCTTAGCCACGCCCACATTGAGTTTACTCTGACGTCACTCAGCCACTTCACTCAGTCTCCCTTTATCCCTTGTCTCTGGTACCCCTTCCATCGGTGGGTGTCTGTGTCATTATATATATATGACCAGGGAACCAGTGAAATTGTAAGCATAAATAGGATTCGGGAGTTATCCGAGAACTGCCCTTCTGTCAACTTCAAGAAAGGAGTAAATGACGCTGATTAGACGCTCCAAGTCGAGTAATTATTTTTCCAATTATTCACGTTGGATCGGAAAAAAAACTCCACTTTATTCGCTCTCTTGTGACAAACGCAATCAATCGATATCATCTAAGAAGCAGTGGCATGCACGATTTCTAAACCCCTGTGGATAGATACAGCCTCGCATTGCTTGTAAAACTCATTTCGACGATAGTCTTAGAGGAGCTAAGAAGAGCTATGCATAGCATTGCCTTGGTCAGCGCTCTGCTTGTTTGTTGTGCATTCAGAACTGGGCTGGTCACATCCGATGGTGGGTATGATTACGTTGTATTTGCGCTGTTGCTGGTGCTTTAACCTTTCTTTTTAATATTTCTCTTAATAAAGCGTACGCTGTTGAGTGCTTTAAGGAAATGACTCATTTCATCATTATTATTTGTACTCGTATGTGTTTAGTCGGAATCCATTTTAGAGGACACTTTCTAAATAATTTCTCATGTTCACCTTGGATTTCTCCCAATTTTGTTCTTGACTATTTTCTTCTTTCCTCCGTGCATTTTTTTTTTTTTTTTTTTTTTTTTTTATCGATTAAGACTTGGAGTTGTCAGTTTTGTCGGTTTATTACACGGGGCCATGCAGGACAGGCGCTATCAACGGTTGTGCATTAATGTTCATCATTTAGTATGTGGCGCCCCACACTGACGGCCAGGTATGTCAATTTCATTCATGTCTATTTCGCTTTTCACGAAGGAATAAAATATTGAGTATTCTCTTCAACACCGACGTGTTCAAGTGTCTATAAGTGGTGACCCCGACCTGATCTGAACACGCACCCTTCTGATTTGCTTCACCCGATCCACCGACACTGTCGTCATAAACGAAATACATAAACGTTCCGACGTTGAATTCTTCAGTGTCAACCACCGCAAAAATAAGTTAATGATAATGAAACAATAAGAGCATTGGCACCCGTTACGGTAGGCCTATAATAATAACTTCTTTTTTTTTTCGTAATTATTATGCTGTCATATATATATTATACCTGATATAATTTTATGCAAAACATTTCCAGCGATGGGCAAAAATCAAATGTAAAAAAAATCCTTACACATATATCTCAGCAGATTTATTCATTGTTCAGTATTGACATAATTTTACACGAGAGAAAAAAAGGGCGATTTAGTCAGCGACTAATAAAAGAAATCTTATTTCTGGATCGGTATTTAACTATGCCGTCCAGCCCAAGGGAAAACAACCTAAGTTGAAATTGAAATTTCAAATTGGACGTTCTCAATCAGTAATTGGAGGTGATCTTAATAGTGTGTTGATTTCATCCCAGTTTGGTTTCAAAGCTGCATTGAATGATGAACGATTGTTGATTAGCGTTCTATCTATATTTTCTATACCTGCTATTTGATCTATTACGCTGTTGCATATCAAAGGAGGTGGGGTGGATTGTGTTGTATCTGCTTGTTCCTTTTCGGTATTGCGCAGAAAGCAGATCTATTTGATCTATTTGATCTATTTGATCTATTTGATCTATTTGATCTATTTGATCTATTTGATCTATTTGATCTATTACGCTGTTGCATATCAAAGGAGCATTGTGTTGTATCTGCTTGTTCCTTATTTTCGGTATTGCGCAGAAAGCGTTTCATGATCATTGATCATAATCCGGCCTTTGATGGATGTTCCACGGAATGAGATGCCCGGTCTGATTATGTCATTGATCAAATACAAAATGCAGTATTACAACAACAAAAATCAAACCACATATTTTTTTTTCGGAAAGGGGGGGGGGGGTATTTTTCCAAGTTCTTAGAGAAAAATCAATGCCACACAGCAGATCGAGCGTGATGTTGAAAAAAAAACAAAAAAACAAACAAAAAACAAAAAACAAAAACAAAAACAAAAACAAAAACAAAAACAGAAGAGATACAAATAATTGAAGAATTATCCTTTGGATGTATAGCACTACATTGTTTGTAGCTGTCACTTCGACTAACTAACTAAGACTGCTACCTTAATCGACAACATATTTTGCAATAAAGTTCACTTCAAACACTCTATGGTTGGAATTCTGTATACTGACATCTCTGAAGGGCACCGAATAGCTCAGTGGGTTAAACCGGCTGACTACAATCCTATGCCGACCGTGGGGGTCGAGGTCCAGGATTCGAGATCCGATCAGGCCACGGGCGTTATGATTGTGAGTGAGTGATTGAGTGATTGGGGTTTTACGGCTCCACCCAACCCGTTCGGGTGATACGGGCGCCAGAACAGAAGGCCCGGGACCGGGGTTTCCCCCTACTCTTAACGATAAATCCCAAGGGTTCTTTATCCTGCATACCACCATAGACAGTAGTACACAGCATCCCGCCTTGTTATTGGGCAACACTGCAGAGTCACCTGAAGAATTACAATTGTAATTCACAATCATAACGCCCGTGGCCTGATCGGGTCTCGAACCCGGGACCTCGACCTCCACGGTCGGCATAGGATTGTATGATTATATTGATTATATTGTATGACGTTATGATTGTAAATTATAATTGTAATTCGTTATAATTCCATTTCTTCGGTGACTCTGCAATGCTGCCCAACTGCGTAACAAGGCCGGGCGCTGTGTACTACTGTCTATGGTGGTATACAGGATAAAGAACCCTTAGGATTTATCGATAAGAGTAGGGGCCGGAACACCCCGGTGTCAGGCATTCTGTTCTGGCGCCCGTATCATCCGATTGGTTTGGGTGGAGCCGTAAAACCCCATCACTCACTCACTCTGACCAATTTCCTGTGTTTTCAGTCTTAGACTGTAAAGTAACCCCCGTAAAAGATACTGCCCCACTCCACAGATTAGAGATAGAGGCTCCCTTATCTTTGCCCCACTCGTCCGCAACATAACCAATGCAAAAATCAACCAATTCACGTTATCCCCTTCAGGAAATGGACTGGGCTAGTGTTTATGCCCACGACACATGCCATGAAGCAAACACATTTTTTCATGCTACGTTTTCTGCCCTCTACAACGAACATTTCCCCCTACAAAATAAGCAATACAAGTATAAAACCCGTAAATCTTGGCTCTCTGATGAACTAAAACATCACATAAAACCCCCCAAAAAACCTCTTCAAAAAACATAAACGCAACCCCACCTTCACAAACGAACTAATCTAAAAACAACACCGCTCTTTTCTAAAACAATCAATTCGCACAGCTGACAGAACTCATTACGTAACCTTCTCCGAGAAAACAAAAGTGAATTGAGAAAATCGTGGACAATTATAAAAGAAGTAATTAATAAAAATAAGACGTTTAAAACAAAGGACAAAATATTAGTCAATAATGAAATAATATCGGATAAATACTTGATAGCGTCCCACTTTAACGATTACTTCGTTAATATAGGAGCCGAGTTGGCTGATAAAATCCCACCTAGTGAGGTCAATCCCTTGACATTCATTCATACAAACACGCCAAATTCAATTATAATAGAACCAGCAATGATAAATGAAATCACTAATATTGTCACATCTTCTAAAAATAGTAGTCCGGGATGGGATGGAATTAGCATGAAAGTTTTTAAACGTTGTCTACCTGCAGTGATGGATCTCATGTTATTCGTCATCAACCTTTCTTTCCAACAAGGGGTATTCCCAACTGAGCTTAAACTAGCAAAGTATTCCCAGTTTTTTAAAAAGGCCAGGAAATTTTTATTTGTAACTACAGACCAATATCAGTTCTTCCTGCTATTTCCAAAATTCTTGAAAAATTAATGTATTCAAGACTAATGTCCTTCATAAAATGATCCAACCTACTCTACAGATATCAATTCGGCTTTCGAGAAAACCATGGAGCTAATATGGCCCTTATTACCACCGTAGATAGAATACTCCAAGCGCACGAGAGAGGTGAAATTGTAATTGGTCTATTTCTTGACTTTCTGAAAGCCTTCGATACTGTCGATCATGAAATACTACTAAATAAATTATCTATATATATATGGGATAAGAGGAGTGGCCCATAAATGGTTAGCTAGCTACCTTAACCAAAGGAACCAACAGGTGTCATTTTTCAGTGGTTCCTCTAGTAATCAAACTATCTTTCATGGGGTACCTCATGGTTTCATTCTGGGCCCATTGCTCTTTTTGTCATATGTCAATGATATTACAAACGTCTCGAACCTACTTTTCTTTATCCTGTTTGCGGATGAAACTAACGTATTTGTTTCAGGGCGTGATCTTGATTCGTTAATAGATGTTGTAAATGCTGAGTTAACAAATCTTGCAACTTGGCATCATTGTTTAAATAAAAAACAAATGTTGTCAATCCACAAAAGCAATTATGCTTGATGAACATGAAATTTAGAGAGTCACATCCACTCGCTTTCTTGGGGTTATTCTAAACGAAACACTGAACTGGTCCGATCAAATAAATAATATTCGAAATAAAATATCCAATGGAATAGGAATACTCTGCAAAGCCCGTAAAGTGTTTGATACCACAACTTGTATAACTCTATACAATGCCTTTATATATCCATACCTATCACATTGCATTGAAATATGGGGGGCCACATATCCATCTCAACTAGCCACTTTAATAACCATCCAAAAGAAAGCGCTCCGTATCTGTAATAACTCTCGCCCACAAGGACCCTTTATTTGCCTAGCATTCAATTCTCAAACTTAACCAAATCTACCAATTACAAACACTGATGATTCTCTACAAACACCATAGCAATCGTCTCCCGTCTCCCTTTCCAGGATTTATTCACGATAAACGATAGTCTCCGCAAGGTTGCCACCAGTCAGAGAACTTGGTATTCGCTGCTCAGGTACCATTCGATTCGGTACAATGGCCCTAAAATTTGGAATTCAGCCGTGAAAAAAAACAAATATTTTTATACTTTCCGACGCATCCAGAGTTAAAAAGAGCTTAAAACGTAAATTTCTCTCTAATATCGAGTCCTGACTTTTCACCTTCTATCCTCCTCTCCTACCTCCCAACTCTCTTTCTTCTCTTTCTTCTCTCTTCCTTCTCCTCCCGTCTCTTTCTGGGTTTCTTCGTCTTTTCCACATTATAATTTGACTTGTCTGGCATTCTAATTTATAACCACATTAATTGAATTACAATTGTAATAGTATATACATGAGGGCCCATACTCTATCTGAGATCTGCCCTTTTTTGGCCAATTTATATGTAATTCTTTGTAAAAATTATAAAATTTGTATCTACTTATTAATTTTTTTGGTGCCAATAAACTTCTTTTGACTTTTGACTTTGACGACACTGATGAGGTAGGATGAGATGAATAACATTGCTTGGGTCAGAAATCTGCTTCTTTGCCGATGTTCTGGAATGTCATCAAGCTGGAATGTCTCGGTGAAGCTCTGAACGGGAAATGCCAAGAAATGCACTTACAATCGTACACACTTACAAAAGACAGAAGCTGGCACGCGCAGCCGCAGGTAGACATATTTATAAATGGCATTCAACAGTTTTGAAAGAAATTAATTTCTTTCTAATTTTTTTTTTTTTTTTTTTTTTTTTTTTTTCATCGACCATACAGGTCATGGAAATAGTATCCGAACATTTCAAGTCAGAAATTATCAAGCAACCAAATATACCATGGTTTTTGTGAACAGGGTCGCTTGATAATTTGATTGAATGCTTGACTTGCAGGTTGCATTGCATATGAACCGCTGGTTGCCTTCGTTGATGACTCCCAGATGATCAGTCTCCTCCTATAACGGTCAAAACCAACACAAGCCAAGGACCAGCAAAGTGACAGTAGTGGAAGGTATTGCTTTTAGGTATATGAACCAAATCTCGCACTCATTTACATGTATGTCCTGCCCCTGAACCAAGGTCTGAAATTTCGTTTTTCACGTGTGTGGACCGTTAACGCCACTAAATAATATGCCAGGTTTTAATGGATGGCTTGCAAAAACCAGCGACTTTGCTACTTCTTGGATCGAAGTTGATTTAACGGAAAACAGACTGATTGGAGGCATTGTCACATTGGGGAGGACCACGAACACGACAAACCCTCAATATGTGACGAAATTCAGAATAACTTACCGTTCTGAGGAATCGGATTCATTTACAGATTACGTAAACGCCAAGGGTAATGAGGTGAGGGCATTTGCTGTGTGTCAACAATGCATTGAGTAATTGATACGTTACAGATTTTCATTGGAAATACAATCAACTACGAACCGATTTTCAATGGTTTCAATGCACATTTTCTAGCACGTTACGTCCGCTTGTATCCTCTTGCATATGTAAATTGGCCGACGCTACGATGGGAACTCTATGCTTGCAAGCAACGTGAGTGTCGATTCAGTTATGTAAGAAAATATTGAATCGCATTCTCCTTGTAGATTCTGAGCCGATTGTGAAGCTTGGTTTCAATCCTCAAGTCGCCTCGCTTGACAATATTACAATGTCAAACTGCATCCACACGATCAGCAATCACATTATATTGAATTGGAATGGACTGAAAACTCAAGCGAGTACGAAATATTTGGAGCTGAGTGGGAAATCACTGATCTGTGATAGGATCACAGTGGGCTTTGAGGTGGAATCGACAGGTTGCAATGTCTTGTATGAAAAGTGTGAAGTTGGGGAAAAGGGTGAGGATGGAGGATGTCGGGCAGTGTGTCAGTTGAGAGAGCAGCACCTTGGTCAGCCATTCAAGCTGATGCTGTTGATCGATGGTGATGCGGAAACTCAGCTATGTGATGCTGATTTCTCCGGCCCATTGTGGTCAGCTGGCAGGAGAGTCGTCGACGACCTGGACGCATTCACTGAGGCCATAGCGTAACAGGACAAATCACCTGCATCCCTCCTGCTCTCCGCATATGCTCAGACCAATTTTCACTGTCGCAATTGACGAGTACATGTGTGTCTCTCGTATGTCACTCTATGACCTAACACCAAGTTTTGTGTTCGAACCAGATCCGATCCTGGCAACAGCACCACTGAGAAATGACTCAATGATTCAACTCCATTGTCAAGACACGGATGTGTACAACCGTACATGCTTTACAATTGTTTCAAGCTATTATGCTTGATTAAGAAAGTCGTATTTTAAATGAATATTATTCATTATATATGATTGTTTCATATTCGATGTATCTAGGCCCACTGCAAGCGTACTGTCTAACACTATGTCAGTCAAAAGGCGTATTTGTCTTTTGGGATGCAACCTCTATCATTCGTTACTAGTTCAAAAACTATCAGAGGTCCTCTTTAACCAACCACCTAATTCTATGCAATGCATCACTGAAAAGTGCCGTTGTGAAAAAAAAATCTGTAACCCAGTTTGGTGATAACAACCAGGGACATGTAAAAGGAACCAGCAGAGCATAACGGTCAGATCGATCGCTGATTGGTCAGTTTGAGTGAC
>KB308827.1:21696-64775 GCA_000328365.1 Capitella teleta | reverse complement strand
AAAAAAAAAAAAAAATTATGCATTACATTCATACATATAGCATATTAACTAATAAAGCCATTTGTTTATTTTCTTTCTTCTGCTATAGTTTTTATACAATTTTTGGGCCTCGTATCGGCTGTAATCGATGAAAATGATGGGTATTGGATTTTGTTATATATATATCATTTATTTTCGCAAATGAGTTTGCACATTTATAAGAAGAAGAAGAAAGAAAAACAAAAACAAAAGCAAACAAACAAACAAACAAACACAAACAAGCAATGTTATAACACATAATTATCTGTCCTGATGAGTACTCGGTAGCTAAATCAGTGGTAATAATTATTTGTACTGTTTTTAATTAATCTTTGTGGCATCATTGGAAGTCGGTTTTATTTGTGAATTGATGTGATGAATTGCTTATTTAATTTATTTATTTTCTTCTTATTTATTTCATTTATCATATGCATGTATGTGGATTTCGGTCGGCAATAAACTATTAATATTATTATTATTATAGCCGACTGAGCTTTTTCAAAATTGGTTTCCAGTCACTCACAAAAGTCAATCATTATATGGAGGAATACAAAAGAACATCAGATAATGTTCTGGCAAAGAGCCAACGTGAAAAACATCCAGAAGAAATAAACACATTTCTGCAATGGCAGTGTGTGTAAAAAAACAGATAATATTTATTTAATGCAATCTGAAAATTCTTAATATGCATACAAAAGATCAATGAATATTCATGCATGCAAAAGGTCAATGAATATTCATACATTCAAAAGGTCAATGAATATTCATACATTCAAAAGGTCAATGAATATTCATGCATGCAAAAGGTCAATGAATATTCATACATTCAAAAGGTCAATGAATATTCATACATTCAAAAGGTCAATGAATATTCATGCATGCAGGAGGTCAATGAATATTCATGCATGCAGGAGGTCAATGTGCTTGGCGAGTTCCTCCTCCAACAATTTCAGCTGCTGCTTCAACTCTTCGATTTGAACCTTTGTCAGATCAACGTCCTGAATAAACGAAAATATAATTTAAAGAGAACCTCAGATTGTTTTGAACTAGTAATGCATGGGTGATGGAACCCAAAAAAACAATCATGCTTTTTGACAGAACATCATTAACGTAAAACACTTGTTGTGGGCTAGTTCTAAGAAAGTCGTACTTTAATTTGTCTTGAGCGTGTTGGGGTTTTATGACTCCACCCAACCCATTCGGGTGATACAGGCGCCAGAACAGAGGGCCCGGGACCGGGGTTTCCCCCTACTCTTATCGATAAATCCCAAGGGTTCTTTATCCTGCCTACCACCATAGACAGTAGTACACGGCGCCTGGCCTTGTTACACAGTTGAGCAGCACTGCAGAGTCACCGAAGAATTACAATTGTAATTCACAATCATAACGCCCGTGGTCTGATCGGGTCTCGAAACCGGGACCTCGACCCCCACGGTCATCATAGGATTGCAGAGAGCGGTTTAACCCACTGAGCTATTCGGTGCCCCTTTAATTTGTCTTGAATATTATTCATAGCTGAGATTGATCTCTCATTACTCACAAAAGCCCACAGAATCGAACCAAAAAAAGAATCTGAAATGGACACAGTTCGATCCTCCTCAAGAAGCGTACAGGGAGGTTTCAATTGAAGGCATCAAGTAAATTTTCATTAAAAAAGACCAATCTAGACCAATGTTATGCATCTATGCCATCCTACAAGGTCAGGCATAGGGGAAACTACAAATTAAATCCATTTCATTTTTTCACATCTTCTCTTTGAGCGTCACATTGAGTCAGGTTCTTTCAGGTGAAGACACAAATATTAATTACAAGGAAATTAATAAATAGAAACTCGTGAATGATGTGCTTTGAGCTAGTGAGGAACAAAGCTTCGGTTGCAGGCTTCAGACTTCCAAAATTAACATATTTGGGGAATTTCAAAAGAAAAGCATTATCCAAATGAATTCACTTATAACTTAGTTATAATCTCTGGATCATTCTGTTTTCACACCTGAGTGCTTACATTACTCGTAGTATTAAAGTGCTTGAATGCATAACAGTAGATGCGAACCAACTAACGATGTCATAAATCTACTCAAAACTTCTATAGAGAAGAGCTAACTTTCATGATTGAAGTAAAGTAAAAGTTCAAAGTTTGACAATATTTGGAAGTGATATAGATCTGCTTTAAAGGATTAGAAGCGATGATCATGTCAAAACCATTGAGCCTCTTCATAATCCGTAGTTTGTTTTAGGGCTTAGGGGTTTATCAGTGCAGTATTACCAGGTACATTGGTGAATTTCATTAAGTTATTGGCATAGAATAAGCATGGAATTGACAATGTGGCAGAACTTGACCAATATTTCCATATTCACCCAACACCAGTTGTGACACAATGCAGCGTGCCCTGTTGGGTTTTCAAGCTGCATAATCCAAATCTGGCGCGTTGCCAAACTAGAAATCAAACCCTCTGCAGCCTACTTCAACTAACGAATAATGTGTGAGTATCTTGTGATACTGGAATCAAACAAGATGATGAAATATGGCTCACGGGAGGCAGTTTGTGGTAGGAATCCAACTTAGCTCTCAGTGGCAGAAGTCTCGATTTGAGATCTTGTAGCTCCTGTTTGAGAAATATACACAGCGTAAAGTAAAGATTCCACAGTGACCTCTGACCTGGGATCGATTCAGTAGAGTTGAGTGATAAATTGATGGGTCAGCTTTACTCGCTGATAAATCTTTCTGCAGCATAAGAAAAATATGTAAATTCTGATATATAAATTATACAAAAGCAAGGAGAACACAACCTTCAGCTGGTGCTGTTGCGTTGCGTACTGTTTGCTTTTCAGAGACAAGAATTCTGCTTGTTTCTTCTTCTTGGACGTCTCAGCGGCATTTCTCATCCAATTCTCATCCACTGAATGAGAAGTTCTGAAGAAAAGATCGTTTTAAAAACCCACACGATGCATTCAAAATTCCCACTCTGTCAACTTGTCTGTTTTATTTTTTGCAAGCAAAGATTTCTGCATTATACTTGCTGACGACGCCTTCTCTCGGCGCAAACTGGCTGCTACGTCTAATCTCTTCAAGTTGAAGTCGCTGAGCGCCAAGAGAAGACTGCAAAAATAAAAAGAGAATACAACAGTTATAAGATGTACTTTTCGCAAAATATTTTAGCGCCATTTCAGAGCACGATATTGCAAATGTTACTGTTTTAAAAGAATTACTTGAAGCTCGGTGTGGCTCAATAGACTGCATAATGAGTCATATCGAAATTAATGCACTACTTTATTATTTATGTATTACTTAATTAAGTACTGTTTGCAGTTCTGTTAAACTTACTGTTTTTGTTTTTCATATCAAATGTACAAACTTGAGTTTGTGAATAAAATGATATATATATATATATATATTGATCTGACTTCGATAAATTGACAATTCATCTTGATGATTAATCATGAGATATGTTGAAACTACATGTAGCTGTGAGCTCTAATCACAACCTGGTAACTAATGTCTTTGTTGACATATTGCTCATTTTGGCAATCATGTTTTAATACTTGCATTGCAGAGTTATATATTGCACGCAATTTCCCTTTGATTGAGTTTCTCTATTGGTGATAATAATAATGTTAAAACTCTGATGCACTTATTGTGACACACGGCATGATGACATGACATGATGGGGTTTTACGGCTCCACCCAAACCATTCGATGATACGGGCGCCAGAACAGAAGGCCCGGGACCAGGGTTTTCCCCTACTCATAACGATAAATCCCAAGGGTTCTTTATCCTGCATACCACCATAGACAGTAGTACACAGCACCCAGCCTGGTTACGCAGTTGGGCAGCACTGCAGAGTCACCGAAGAATTATAATTATAACGAATTACAATTATAATTCACAATCATAACGCCCGTAGCCTGATCGGGCATCGAACAAGGGACCTCGACCTCCACGGTCGGCATAGGATTGCAGTCAGCCGGTCAAACAGACTGAGCTATTCGGTGCCCCCTTTTGTGACACAAGTCAATTATTTTAGTTAACTGACTTAATTATTTGCTATTATTATTATTATATTTATTATATTTATATATTTATTATTATTATATTATTATTTGCTATTTATTATTGATATCATGAGACAGGAGGTCGGGTATAATTTATTTTTTTTACCTTTTTTTGATCAAGAGTGAGGCTCAATTGATTTATTATCATTTATGCACTGCTTTTCCCTGTTTTTATATATGCGAGTGGTGAGTTATCGCGAAGAGAGCTAAATCAGATGAGCCCCTGAATGAGCATTAATGAATGTCATCTCTTGTATGGCAATTCAATGCAAACTCTCGGCTTTGTTTTGATTTTAGGAGATAAACATTAATGTTACTGTCACAACAATAGCATTCTAAAACAATAGAACGAGAGCTTCGCCTTATTTGTGCGTTCAATGAAGCTTATCCATGGTTCGGGGCCCTGTTTGCCGCCAAAAGTGGAAATATCGTGGAATGATGCATGCACTTTATTAATTGAGATTAATCGGCATAAATGTTGATGCACTTGGAATAGCAGCATGATATGTTAGACTAACCATACCAAGTATTTATTTCTCTTATCTTAATTTGTGTGATTTTTACACTGTGATCTGCTAATTGTTGTAACACCTAATTTCTCAGAAATTCATAGCACCATTGAAAAACTTTGAAATCTTTAACATGGAGTAGATAGACTATTTTTGGCGCACTCTGCATAACAAACTTAAACTTCTCTGAATGGCTATGCATGAACGAATCAGCGAAACCAAAACTCGTCTCATGAGTTTGCAGATCAAGTCAATAGAGATAAGTGCAACCAGAGTCAAGTCAAAGAAAACGTATTTCTCAGTCAGTCATATTTCCTAATTTAGAAATCATGCAATACCATGTTTGCGTAGCATCTTTGGTACGCAACAGTAAACTGAGCTCCACCAGCGTCTTCAGACTAATCGCACCAGACTGCGACAGAGACAAAGGATCCACTCCGAGGGCAGACAGCAGATCCTTGAGGCGCTTCGCTGGAATACATCAAAATTAATTCCAAATCAACAAATTGAAATAAACTATTACATCAGTATGGACAGTTCTCATGTCTGTCTGTAATTTAGAAGGTGTTTAAAACTGATGGGCAAAGTATTTGGATGAATACACATTCACTACAGTTGGTCGGTCAATAAAAATAGGTGATAGGAATAGCAGCATGAAATGATAAGGCTAACCGCGTTGTATTTTGACTGCGACTTGTTTTGTAACACTTGATTTTGAAAAGTATGGAAATCGTTAAAATGGCATGTATTTATCTACTTAGTAGCTTTGAATGTTTTTAAAAATATTGGTATTTGGCAAATCGGTAGTTGAAGAGATCTACCTTCGAGAGCGTACTCCAGGGTCTTCTGCTTGAGGTCTTCAGCGTATATCTTGGTGCAAGCGTCTCTTTGCTTGTTGGCGCGCATCAAACGTTGCAAACATTCAATTGTGTCAGCGTTGTTTTCAAAGGCGTGAGCATCATCACCCAGGAGACTGGTCAGCCACTCATCCAGCTAGAAGGAGGCCAGAGTAAACTGACGAACGGTGACTGATCGTGACAGTTACAGTTGTGACACTGTCACAATTGCGACTGTCATATACCCCCAAGATAGCTTCTCATGGATCTATGATTGTTTATAATACTAGGAACATTTATGGTAACAGTACCGACTCCAAGAGCAGAATCTACTCTGAGTTACTATACTCTATAGTCTATACTCAGTACTCAGTCCGTTAGTGCTACCTGAGTTAATCACTTACACAGGGAGTCGTATCAGTGGGCTCTGGTTGCATGAAACACCTATGAAATCATATGAAATCTTCTAGACAGTATATAACATTATTACACACATATATATAGACATTCACTGCATTGAGTTTGGTCGAAATCTGCTACAGCCTACTGTAGCAATATTATAATATTCTGTGTACAGTAGTAGAGTACTCTCCAGTTGTCCGTAACCCACTGCCTTGTAATATAGGGGGAACTCAACTCATTATATCGCACCACACATACATATGAAATCTAATCTCATACTTCTCTTAGGTTATATGTCATATTTCAGTCGCAGTTTCGTCAATTTTTGCCAAAATAAAACGAAAACACTTTCGAAGTTGCCTCTCTTCGCTTCCTTCGAGTGCGTTATGATCTGGGACTTTCGTTGCATCGGTTCACGAATGATTTGAGGTTATAATATTTATTTTATTAAACTCATTGTAATAGTTCAGATGTTTCAGCCGATCAAAAATCACTTTTTAAACGAGAAGTAACCAATTGTTTTATTATGCTCGCCTGTAATGTTTAGGATTTTCTTCAATCGTAGATGCTCCATACTTCACCATTTTTGTCACTGACAGCCAAAGTTCAAGAACCTGAACCGAAAAAGAGCAGAAGTCTTAGCAAAAAATTTGGAAAAATGCCTCAATTGCAACCTATAGGGAAGCTACTGGTCACCTTTTCATTGGGATTGGTGTTTGTGATCATCACCTGTCTATCAATGCTGAAAAGTTTGATTGTCAAAGGTCCAAAGAAGGTGTTTGGTGTTACGAAAAGATTGAAAAGACCCGACCTGCTTGACGACCCTTCGCTTGGGGAACACAAGTTCGCTCGAATGAAGGTTCGCTATTAGCTAATTATATTCATAGATTAAATAAGAGTATTCCTTTCGACAACCAATTGTGTGAAACGGCTGATTTGACGAAATTTCTGTCCGTTTAATGGTTTGAGTTGGTCAGGTTTAACAGCACTTGATAAAAACTGATATTGTTCGAATCACTTTCATTTGTTTTTGTAATAGCCATAAACAGCTGATAAATACTAAAATAGGCCGGTCATATTATCATAATTATTATGTAATATAGTATATACTTTATAGGGTTCGACCTAGGCCTGTCAAATGCTGCATAAATATACCGCATATGGTCTGCCACACAAAGCTAGCCAATCGTTATAAAAAAATCACCTTCTACAAACAATAGTATTTCAACATGAAATCGGATACAGTGTACCAGCCACACAACAAATCCGTCGTCAAGCAGAAATAACCAGGTTTACCTTGAATTGACCCTCATTCTGCATTCCCCCCGAGTATGGTGTTGGCATTTCTTTTGCACCTAAGGACATAAACTCTGTTGCAATTTTGTCCGGGTTAAAACCCTTATTGACTGGGAATGAAATCCAGTTTCCTTGGTTTCCATGGCAACAACGGTTGGATTATACAACCAGTTGACAATGTAAGAACAATCTAGAATCACGGCCAATTGCGATTATAAGACTTTAGATTACTTGAGCTCTAGCTGACTGTATAAATTTGTGTTCCAGATAATTATCTGTTAAAATGGATCGTAATTATTTATTTCTTGCAGCACATCACTCTGCATTACGTTGAGAAGGGCGATCAGAATAAACCTCTCATGCTCTTCATTCATGGATTCCCAGAATTCTGGTATTCATGGCGACACCAGTTAAAGGAATTCTCAGACACACACAGGTTAATTAGCATAATTTATGAGTGATTTATGCATCCATGCTTTTTCACAGATGCGTTGCTGTGGACATGCGTGGCTACAATGAGTCTGATAAACCACATGGTGTGGAAAATTACAGTATTGATAAGCTGTCGGCTGATATCAAGGAACTGGTTCTCTACTTGGGTGAGATTTCCACTGCTGCATGCGGTGCACGATTATTTTATTATTTATTTTCATTTACTACACGTTGTGAAGTTTTAACATTGGACAAATGCATTTCATTTCAATGCAAAAAAATGAATCAGTTTTTATTCTATTATTATTTCACATTCAAACAGTTATGCACTTGCTTTGATTTTGTGTGCAACACTGTGTGTGATCTTCACATATTTAATCAGCACTTCCTTCTTCTAAATGGCCAATGATTCATTGTTGACAGGTTATGAGAAATGTCTGCTTGTTGCGCACGATTGGGGAGCCGTCGTAGCATACGCTGTCGTTGATGTATACCCTGAGATTCTCGACAGCCTCATTATTTGCAACGGACCCTACGGTCGCGCTTTCGCGAAGGTCTTGCAGAAATCGCGAGCTCAGTTCTTCAAATCTTGGTATTCAACCTGAGTTACAACCGTTCTGGAGTCAAAGGTCATAACGCTATTCTTCCAGGTACACAATGATGTTTCAGTGGCCGCTGATTGCTGAGTTTTACTGTCGTTCCGGAGATTTAAACTTTTTGAACGCCTGTTTCACTGGCAAGAAAATGGGAGCAAAAGCCGGCTCATTCTCGGATGACGACATCGAGGCCTATAAATACGTCTTCAGAAACTTTGGTGAGCTTTATCCGGATCTCAAATTTTGCGGGTTTTCAAATTCGAGTCGTTTCGCTGTTGTGTGTGAGGTGTTGCAATATTGCTGAAGCTCTTCACTGCTGAGAGAGGCGGCCTTTATCTGCTCAATGACATCGTGTTATCTTGGCTCCTCGTTTGCAACCTTTGACCTCGTAGGTCCAAAGGGCTCAGAAATGCAGACTAAAGTGCGAGGGCTTGTTTTTCTTCTTGAAAGCATTAGAGGCAGACTAAGCAGCCCACTGCACTGTAACAATAAATGTGATTGGGAGATGTACAATATTGTGATTCTGGTAGACGCGAGGCAATTGTTGAATCGTTATCATGACAACAGTGCTTTTAAGATTAAAAATATTTGGTATAATATATAAACAATACTCGTAGTTTAGGGGACCCTCACTATTCACCACATAGCAAATGATTTGGGAAAAACAGCCTGGCTAGTGTATTACATTCTATAAGGAAAGGGCTAATAACAATTGAAGATAATTTGACTTTTCCTTGGCAATTGGCTGAGTGGATATTCTGAGCCCTGTGGATTTATCTTTTCTTTTGCACAGAGGACCTTACCCCCCCCATCAACTACTATCGAGCGGCCGGTCGATACAGACCTGGGTACGCTGCCCCTAAGACTGTGTGCGTGAGATCTCTGATCATTTGGGGAACGGAGGACGGAGCTCTGGGTAAGGAAATCCCGGAGGTCACGAGGGAGTACTTTGATGACCTCACGATCCAGTACATCGAAGGAGGGTCTCATTGGATCCAAAACGAAGAGCCAGACCAAGTGAACCAACTCATTCGAGAGTTCATCTCAGGAAAGAAAGATGATTGAGATTTCACTCGATACCAATTCCGGCAAGAATTGTAAAAAAAAGTTGCGTTACTTTGAAGTGGTTATTTTTTTTATAATTTTTTTTTTTTTTTTATTATTATTGTAGAACAGGCAGTTTCTGCTGATTGTTAATTTCTCGGTTTTATGGCCTTTATTCACAGCCAGAATTATTTGTGGTGAAGCGTGATGTTAAATAGTATTAGATCACCCTGAAATATTTGTGAAAATAGTGAAAATTTTATGTAGCGCCAAAATTTCCTTGTTCTACAGTATTTGATTTAGTTGTTGAATTTGATATATATATATATATATTTGCTTGAATAATGTTATTTTTTATATTCATTTATATAAAATTGAATTTATTTAATAGGATTTTTGTAGAAATCTGACATGGTTTGTTGATTGATATTATTCCTTAAATTTTTTCCATAAATTTCTCTTTGTTTTCATCTGCTTTGCAATAATAAATTATTTTTGCAGCCATCGTTCGTCAGAAAATTCATGTCTTTAAAGCAAATTATTAGGTGCATTTAAAAGTATTGTGGTTATTCAATCAAACAGCAAAAATGATTGTATCATAATGTTAAAATGTCACAATTGCTTACTCTGCGAAAATGGAGAAAATATATTTGTGCTTTGTATCATTTTTGCTGGATGAGTGGATGAGTGGATTTTTGCAGTAATGAATTAGCATCTCAAGGTGGAAAGTGTTGACTGAGATGATTAGTTCTGGGATTCAGCAATCATCACGTGATTATATTTTGGACAAAATTCTACAATCATGAAACGCACTGGCGGAATATCAGAAGTATATGGAATTTACTCTAGTAGCTCAAGAGTGCGATTGCTCGAATCATAACGCACTTTTCCTCAATGAAAAAGCAGAAGTCATAACGCACTTTTTCTCAGTGAATAAGCTGGAATCATAACGCACTTTTCGGAGTAGGGTCATTCATATTCATATTACATTTTTGATGCAGCTCAAAATGTTATAAAAATACCGATTTCTTTTCAACTGCACTATTTCCCTCAAAATAATGACCATGCCTTATGTGTGTCGCTCGGCCGATAATCTCATCGATTTTAAATTAAAGATAAAGAATCATTTTTATGAAATTGTTTTTATTAAATGACTTGTTTTACAACTGTTATGTTATTAATCTTGCAGGGCAACTGACTATGATTTTAATGGACTTTATGGCTCTTTAAGCATACATTTTATTGTCAGTAGTATTTATATTGATTGGATTTATTGATAAACCATTTAGGTCATTCCTGAATGTATACCAGAAATAGAGGATTAAAGATGCCAACTCCTAAAGCGCTTCGTAGTTCAATTTGGAAAAGCAGAAGCTTTAAAGAATTATACAATTATGCAATGCAAGCGCACAATGGTGTTATCGCCAAATGTACTACTTCCAGTCATGAACGCATACATGAATATGTAAATTTGTTGAATGTAAATCAAAGTCGACACAAGAAGCAAGCATGAAAGAAAAGAAGAGAAGAAAAATAAGAAGATAAACTACTGAAGAAGGAGTGAATGATTCGTTTCTTAGAAGTTGTTACATTTGAATATGTTAAACGCATTACATTGAAAATGAAAACGAAAGTACAAGGTTTCAGCAAGGGCTTATTATGCTCCATGATCTTATCCCAATTGGTCACCATATGCAATAAAGTAATTTCTGCATTGTATCAACCCACCCAATGTCGAAGAATATAGGACAAAATATGATGCAATACAACAGTAAAAATCACGTACGCTCATGCAGTGATTGTATGCAACGCTTCAACATTAATTAAATAAAAAAAGCCACAAATGCGATATTTTTGCATGTCATTGTAAAAGTGATCAGAATATTAATGCATCAGCAGAACCATATTTTCGCTCGGAAGGAACTTGGAAATATATTTCTATGGAGTTTTTAAAAACTAAAATAGAAGCAAAATATTCGAACATGTAGGATATGAGCAAAACACGAGAGGAAGCAAAAAGAGCGTCAGTATGGGCAAGATAGGAGGTATTGTGGATAATCTGGATGACTTTCTTTTGAAGTACAACAAGACGACCTATATTAGTCTTTGAGGTTCTACCCCAGACAAGGTGGCAGTATATCAGATAAGGATATATTAGTGAATAATACAGTGTAATCAGTGTCTGGAGTAACAATAAATTTCTGTCTTTCTGAATGACACCTATGGATTTTCTAATTTTAATACTAATGTTTAGTATTATGGTTGTCCTACTTAAGAGAGTCGTCAAAATACAAACCGAGAAACTTCACACAATTCACTCTCTTAATTTCACTATCACCAATATTGATGTAAATATTTTCAGATCTCTTCCGGTCATTAAGAGTAAAGAGCATATAGTTAGTTTTATCAACATTGAGGGATAATCTGTTCGCTCTAAACCAAAAATTCAGTGCATGAAGCTCTGTGTTCATAGTGGCTTGTAGTCTATTGATATTACTATCGGCAACAAATATAGTGGTGTCATCCGCAAATAAAATAAGTTTGGCAGCATTGAGTGAACATTTGATATCGTTGATGTAAATTAGAAATAAGAGAGGACCCAGAGTTGAACCTTGTGGAACTCCAATGTGAGAGTATCTAGCTCTGATGAGAAAATATCAAAGTACTTAACACGTTGGGATCTGTCGCTAACTATTCAACCAAGAAATGGCAACGCAGTTGAACGTTCGTATACCTCGATTACGTTCAAGTAAAAGTGGGGGATAGTGCACAATTCAAGTTCATTCTGGAAGCAATGTTAATTTCAGATGAATGAAGCCGCATCGTATGTTCAATTGGGAATGATTGTGTATCTTCCACCCTCAGTTGCCTCACTCACCTATGTTATGCCAAGGAGGTAATTGCCTCCTCTTGAGGGCGCTTAAGTTAACTTCCGGCAAAAACTTCTGTTCGGAAATATTTCTGGGTTTCTTCAGCGCACATGTCGATTAATAGCAGAGGCGATTCCAGTTCGTACGCATTGAAGCAAGTAATTCCCTGCAACAGAGCTCTGGTATTTTTATCTAGCGGATGTTTTGCTTTTATGTAAGATTATGATTAAAGCAATGTCGTTATGTGATATAGAATGACTTACACTATAAGACTCTCTGTTGAGTATTCATGGTTTTCCCTGAGCTGACACATATAAATATGACTAGTTTGGACATTTCATTGGAAATTTGGACAAAATCAGTAAAATCAGATTCAATTAATTATGATGAAAATCATTTTGTGTGTTGCCCGAATTACAACTAAATTCAGTGTTTGCTAAGAGTAAACACAATTTACGCTCGATCAAACTCGCACAAAACTATAAATCCAGTCACCTGTTTGTTAGACATAATTCCGTCCGAATAATCTCATGATAATTAAATTACTCAGACGAGGATAATTAAAACCACAAGTTCACAATTGAAACTAATTCTCACATTCAGCTAATCCATCGTTACATATTCAATGTATTTAATTATACACATACTTTTTCACAGAATTTATAGAGAACACAAGTGAATTGAACTCCCATATAAAGTTACAAACTATATATATATAATTAGGCTAAAAGTTGGATGAATAATCGATGTAACAATGAAAATCCGTTGATTGAAAAGTTCAAAGAATAAAATAACAACGAGGCATGTTAAAATCAGTGCTAAATTCTAATCTCAAACCACACGAAACGCAAGCACTTGCCCCAGTAGCTACCACCCCTATTTTTCCATCCTGTGACTCCCATCTTCCTACCCTCCACCCCTGCTTCAAAATCGGATCCTCAAAGAGACCAAGCGGCAAGGAGGGTGCGTGCCAGATCAATACAGATATAAAAGGAAAGCAGCGCACATGCAACCCAAGCACTGCGATGTCTTGCTGCACCAAGATGGCCAGCAGCAGCAGCAGTAAAAGTGACATCAAAAGTGTCCTTTTCTGGAGAGACGTCCTCGTTGAAGTCCTGGCGACTGCAATCCTGCTCATATGGATCACTTTCAGCTTTGTGACTTTTAATCCGGAGCATTACCAGCCGAATACGACGACCCTGGGTTTGTTAGTTGGGATGGTCGTGTTCATTCTGATTGAGGCCCTGGGCCCTTACTCTGGGTGTCACATGAACCCTGCCGTCACCCTTGGATTCTTCCTCAATGGACACCTGTCAATTGCTAGGGGTGAGTGCATGTCATCGCTTTGATCCAGGTCTTACGTCCATCTTCTGTAAGTATTCAATGCAGATTTGCAGTTTTATTTAGTTTCAATTTCATATCTGTCGGCTATTCACAATTTGCAGTTGGAATACTTAGTTGCTTTGTAAATGCAATCCGTAAAACAGTATTTCTTATTGCAAACGATAAATCAAATCAAATGATAAGAAACAACCATATAGGAAGGGGTATTAACATTAAGTTCCATTAATGCCATAACAGGAGAATTCGCTGTCCCTACAGCCTTATGATTATATATGCATGTATGTATTCATCAATGCCAGGGTATAGTAATGCATTTATTTGGCTCACAACTCTTCTCAGCTCTGTATATTTACATTCTCTCAATCGGTTCTTATAAAATAATTTAATTTTTCTCCTGCTCAAACTCCAGGCCATACACACTGAATGGTAGTGACACACATGCAAAGTAAGCTATGTCAACATTCGGAAAACATTTATAGCTGATTTTGTCGCAAAGAAAAACTATTAAAATCGTGAGCAAAAAAAAAAAAATGATAAAAATATATGAGCTCTTGCCTGACATATGCAAGTGGCAATGGGTGTATCCAATTTCAATGATGCAATCTGCTTGCGTCACATTCATTCTACCTGTTTATCAGGTGCGTCGCACCTGTGTGTTAGATAATTAGATAATTAACCAAGTGTTAGCTCCCAGGTTGATCACAGGCGTGATTGTGAGGCTGATGACCATACATCACGAATGCATCAATGGGGAAGGCAGTGTCATAATTTTAATAGTATTCAGCAAGAGAAACTCAAAACCGGGTACTCACTAGGTACATAGAGCTATCTCTTAAGCAGCATATATTGATCGTTCAATTTCAGAATGCAAACATTACCCAAAAATGTATACCAAAGGTCACCTAGCTACATCATGACCTTGAAAGTAAATCGGTTAAATATTTTGACTTTTTTAAATAGTTCACCCTCTTATTTTCTGAGCAACCTTTTTCCTTCTATAATTCTTTTTGTGGCTTCACAAATTGGAACGAATCTGGTATCAAGTTTTAGAAAAACGCTGAGTCGAACATAGAACACCTCGTACAGACATTTGCACTGGCCTCACCAGTCTAATTAATACTATTTTCTGCCTTGTAGCAATCCTCTACACAATTGCCCAGTGTGCTGGAGGAGCAGGCGGCAGTGCATTGGTTTACGCGTGAGTCAACGATGCCCCACCCCCACCCCCGTTAACCCCGCCACCACAGCCTCACCCCATCATCCAGGCACCACATGTTCCACGCCATTCTGCCACACCCGGAAGTGGCTCTCGCCCAGGCGGTCGGTCACGAGTGCATCTTCACTTTCCTCCTCGTCTTCACTGCTCTCTTCCTTACTCTGCCCAACCGGAAGTCGGTAAACCCCGGATTCCCGCTCGGGTTCTGCGTGGGAACCAGCATCATGAGTGCGGTGCGTCCCTTCTCTCGCTTCGGAATATTCCACTCGATTTGTTTCTGCAGGGAACCTTCAGCGGAAGTACGCTCAACCCGGTCGTTGCCCTCGGCCCTGCGGTCATTTCTAGGAACTTCCAGGATTACTGGGTATGGACGTGTTTAGTCATAATTATAATATGCGCATTTCATTGTATTGCACTGTGTCGTGGCAGAGCCCCGGAGTCAGTAATGATCCGAACACGTAATTATAGTTGTCTTACCACATATTGCACACAACAGTACACTGCTATTTGCAAAAGGTGGCTGATTAATGACTCATTTGCAGGTGTATTGGGTTGGACCGATGACAGGTTCTTTGATCGCGTTTCTCTTGTTCAAAGCGATTACGATTGTTGAAAATAAATACGGTGAAGATAAAAGCAACGAAAATAAACTCAAAGGTTGGTTATTCGTCTTTCTACTTAATTGCCCACCTGATTACATTAATGAACTATTCTTTCTTCTTCTCTTCTTTTTTTTTTTTTTTTTTTTTTTTTCAGCAAAGAGGGAGGAGTTGGCAGTTCTGTTGGATGAATTCTTGGAGGAAAAACTCGCTAACAGAAAAATATTTGCGGACAAGTTATCGGAAATTTGAATATTAATTTCGTGTCAACAGCAAACAAGCTGAAATAATTATGATATCAGCATGCTAATTATGCAGGAAATCTGTAGGTGCTTAAAGATGATTGTATTATGACTCTGCTGTTTGTTTATACAGTGTACATTTAAGTAGGTGCATGTCAGTTTGATTGACAGCTTATGCTATTTTTAACTAGGCGTTTAATTAGCTTATAGATGAAGTATTATTCGAATTTCATTATTAATGATGTTAACAGTATTATATCATAACGCAGATATTACATTTGATCTATGGCAGGAAATGTGTTTTGGGAGATCTGGTTTTATGTTGGCATTATGAGAACAGCGATCACTAGCTTCTCAGAGGAATGCAACCATTTCAAACATCGTCTGGTAGGTGATCTGCTGAGACTTTTGTTCTCTGATTATTCCATCTGACTTGAGCACTTGAATTGTTTTTGTTGATGATGAAATATTGCGATACGGATTTCATTCAATTACGAAATATAATGGCGGAATCGTATCAATTATTGATGAGTTACGGTAGATTATGGGAAATTTAACAAGCGAATGCAGTTTGCAATGTGATTGTTTAATGCATGTGATACAACCAATTAAAACACAATAAAATTTTGGATTATTAACGAATTCTTTCAGATTACACGAACACAAATATGTCTGACATGCAGCACACTTCCCTTATAAATCGCCATTCACGTGGTTATAAAATATTATTCTGTTTGTTTCTCCCAGACACGGAGAGTGTGCAAATGAAAACGACAGGGCTCATAAGTCGCTATTGCGACCTCAAGTCAAAATGGTTTACGTATTCAGAAGACATAGCATATAACACAGACAACATTGAAACGGATAATCATTCGATAATGATTCGATTTTGAGGATATTAATGAAGACCTGGAGGAGGAAAGCATTCCTTTGGTTGAGCTGCTGCGCCGTGCCTGTGCCAAAGGAGCTGATGTCTGCACAGCTGAAGAGTACTCTAACCCGGATGATCGTGTCGAAACTAGCCAGGTCGCATCCGACTGTGACATAATTGATGCCATTAAAGAATCCAAGTCACTGCAAACAAGTTCGAATGACGATGACATCGATGAGGAAAACAGCACAGTGATCTACGCAGCAGCAATTGCAGTCGTTTAAGCAATCCTGTGTTCACTTTACTTGGATGGATTTATTCCAGCATTACAGCATAAGCTTAAACAATTCACTGTTGATTATTTTTACTGAGTAATTGTATGTTATGATGCATTAATTGCATGCCGTGAATTTCAATGAAACATTTAAAGAAAATCCTCAACAAACCGTTTTTCTTTTCTTTGTCAAGTGTTAACACACATGTTCCATTTACATCTCCATTAGCTGAATTACATTATGAGGTATCATTACGTGTATCATGACCTCAATTTATGAATCATAACGTTTTGTTTTGTTTTTTTCTCGATGGGAGAATTGGATGTTCTCTTCATATCTCTTGATATTACGAACTAATTGTTATGGCCCCTGAAGGTTCGTAATAACGAGCTTTGACTGTAATAAACAAATAATATTAAAAATCATTTTGTGTAGCGCGATACCTACAAAAGGTTCTCAAAGCTCAGTCAAAAATCCCAATAATATATTCAGTTGGATTTGAGTACACCTCGAATGACTCCGTAAATGATATCAAAATCAGAATATTACTCAGCCCCTGAGCTGCTCTCGTCACACTTTTTTATGACCTCAAGTTCAAGAAGGAAATGCTCGCAGCGACGTACCCTGTATAGGTAAAGTTCCTCGCAATGTGGACAGTGTTTTTTTTTTTTTTTTTTTTTTCCACTGAGGCACAATTCAATCTGGCGGCGACAGGCTAAGAGGTAGCTGAGAGAGTGTTTCAACACCCACAAGAAGTAGACAAGTTCTCAATGTTTAAGAAGTTCCTGATCACACGACGCGGTCTGCAGAAAACCCAGCCCCGGACCAGTTGTAAGATGATTGCTCACTGGATGAGAGGCTTAACAGTGAACGGGGGAAAAGAAACGAGCTCTGCTGAAAAACTGCTCGTTGAATCTTCAGCGCTTTACACCAACTGGTTCGCCTCAACCATTGTTCATGTCGCTGATGTTCACTTAGCGCGGATTTCCATAGAAGCCTAAGTTGTTTGGTGGCGGGCTTTTGTATGCTGCAACGTAGTGGACAAACGCTGTCGACCGAAAGCAGAAGTCTACGCTTTATTCCTTTATCCAGAACAGGCGAATATGAACGTCTTGAGGGTCATTATCCAGAGATTCAAGACCACGTGTTCATCACATGGTATGCATTATTAGATACTTACCCAGAGTGCTCTGATTACGTCACGGTCATGAGGGCCAATGCGGTGATCGCATGAGCAAGGGTTTCTGTCGAAGCAGGAGATGGAATTGTATTGTGAGGAAGTTGCGTTGTTTTCAACAATAGTAATCGCTTCGATCAGCAAATCTGAGATCGGTCGAACCCAATACACCTGAAAAGGAGTCATTGATCACCCACCTTTTGCAAATAGCGGTGTACTGTTCCGATAGCTCGTAAGTATCCAAATAATAGGACAGCATTCCACTCTATTAACAAAATGTGTTAAGCCTCTGATAGATTTAGAAGTTCTAAGTCTTATGAAGACTCAGAATTCAACTGTAATTGTGAATGCTTTGACATATGGAGAGTCTGTTTTACTCACATACTTATACTTTCTTACTCTGCTCACTTCAAATTTTCAAAATGCTTAAAATGTTGCAATCACTTCCATTAAATGCATGATTCATATTATCATTAATTTCATTTTCATTAGCACCATTTCCAATCCATCTTGCAACTGACAAATAGCTAAAACATTGATCATCGTCGTTTGAAATCATGCAACGTTCTATCTTACGTCATCGATGCACATTTATGTATCCACCGATATGATCACGAACTAAGAAGTACTAAACAAAAGCGATTTATATTCTATTTGTGGAAACAGAGCATTAAAAGCAGTGTATAAATAGTTGAGGAATAATCCAATGCATTCTAAAACAATGAATTGAAAAAAAAAAAAAAAAAAACACAATTAATCGTGGTTGTGACTCACTCAAGATTGACGATCGGTGTTTTAATTTTATCCCGGATGTTAGAGGAAAAATAGCTTCGCGTTTTTGTTTCGTCAAAGGTTTGACACTGTTGAGCTTGAGTTTGTCTATCAGGGCTGCCTGTCTTCAACGTTTTGAAGATGCAAAATGTCAGTGATTGGGCTGTGGTCAGACCAGGTTCCATTTAACATAGGAAATCCAGAAATGCTGGACTAAACACAGGTTGGCACAAACAATGGGGAAAATCATCTATCAACTGAAAAAAATGGTCATTAATTCAGTTCACCAGGATAAAAATGTGATGCAATAATTTATTCTGAATTACCTCAAAGCTGATTTTTCTGAGGAATAAAATAATAACGAACGGTGATCACTCTAGAACAATAAAATATGCAGGTGGCATAGGGCTTAAGTAATAAAGAAAATCAATCGAGGCAATGCTTTTGGTGATTAAGCTTATTGTCCGATTTGTATTGCATTTTGGTTAATATTTCTCAGAATTTTCAGCAATCTATTAGAAATTGCATTGCCGATTCTGATTTTATTATTAGTTATATATTCAATTCTGCAAAACTATTCGCAGCAAACAATCGAAATACGTAATGCGAATTGTGACTATTACTAAGCCTCAAAGGGTTATATAATGTAACTGCCATTGCTGAACCCCACCATTGAATCTAGTGAAAGCAGCATGCACAAGGTAAGCTGACACAGATTCCGAGATTCAAAACTAATCCCAGACTGTTTCAGGCAATAGTTTATCTCCTGCTCTTGCCAGTTCTTTTGTCAAATGCAACCGCTGAAAAATTCAGGCAGTATTGTCTGGACCACGATTGCTACCACGCATGCGTAGCAGCGTCAAGAGCCAAGTCCGGGGTGAGTATTAGCTACTCCTGTATGCTTGGAATATGCACGGAGCCGAACGGATGCCCTCCCGTCGAAGGCGAGGACCAGACCGCAAGCAAGAAGACCGTCTGTGTGGAGATGGGGTGCGTAGAAGGTTGCCTCGACGTCCTCTGGGCAAGGTACAACAAGACTCATTTGTATGGAAAAAAGCCGTGTCTTGATCAGTGCGCTGAAAAAGGTGTTTGTGCAAAGTCCAAAGAACACTGAGAGAACCTCCCAACGAATGTTTTACTGGGAACTTGTTGTTGAGCAAACATTCAACTTCATGTTACGCTTGAATAAAGCAAAGTCTAAATAAATAAGTCATTAATGTCTTGAACTTATGTGCAAACAATCTTTGATGGTAACGATTTGATGACTGGTTAAGGTTTAATGCATATTTCAGTTCGCAATGGCTTCATTTGTGATATCCATGCAGGGAAAGAAAACAAAAATAGTGAAAAAAAAAGAAAGAAGTATGACATGGGACATAAATATTATCATCTTGATTATCATTTCATTAATCATATCATATTCAAATTCATTTCATTGTTTGCTTTAAATACGGCGGTATCCGAGCCCAAATGATCGAATACATTCAAATGGCCAATACATTTTCATATTCATTTGCATGTATGTGCCAAGTTTTATTGAAATCAATGCATTCAAAGTTTTACCGCAATCCATCCATTAATTGTTTTATTTATTACTTTCCAGCAAAACATTACCTAAAAAGATGATTCGGGCTCATAACACCAACACCATACTAGCTACATTCATGGTTTGCATTGCATAGATACTTAATAATTAATAATAATTAAGTTAAACCAATTTCGTACATATTCCTGAAATTTTAAAGAATATAAATTCACTTAACCTGGTTTATTTGCAGGAACAATTGGCATGGGGTCAAAATAAAGATCTTCGATGTCCATGTTCAATTATTCCCTGTACTCTGGCTCACACGAGAGGATTTTTGGACCAAATTTTTCGTGGAATGTGATTGTGGAGATACAGGAGGCAGTGAGGAATTACTGACTCAAGTTAATCACGTAAATGTTCATTTAGTGACAAACTGAAGGATGTGCAACGATGACAACGCCGTGAGTTCATTTTCATTCTACAAGAGGTCTGCGATGACCAGGTGTGAGTGAGCATTATTTTGCTGTAATAGTCGGATCTCCCCAGATTTGGAATCTCCCATGGGCAACAGGAACCCTCTCTCCCCTACCTAAGCCGATATCATCACTTTCTCTGCAGATATTGGTCACTTGCACATTATCCGTAAACATGGCTGTCTTAAACCAGTCATAATACTTTACTCTCCGGATTTGTCGTCAGTCGTCTCAGTTTGCTGTTTCGTTTAGGCATCCATGGAGAACGGGGTCAATCCACGGTTGACCTCTCATTTTCTGCTCGTTGGCGCATTTGTTGCGTGGTTGATACACTATCCGATTCGGCGGTTTGGGACTTTTGGAACAACTCCGCGCTCCAGAAGGCTTCGGGTAAGATATGCATAATGAACTTTGCGCTGAACATTGCGCCTGAGGCATACGCCTAATGGTCGTTTGTATTTTGGCCTAAAATATATCGCATTTGGATGAAAAATTGTAAAGGCATTTGGACAATTACACCAAGTAATTTATAATCACCAACACCAATACGCATTATCTCGTGTAATTTGACTGGACTATTTATAGTTATATACAGTGGCATATATCCACTGAGATTTCCATTGATACGTTAATTTCAGGATCAGCTCCATTCATTTCTGTGCCATGATCTAATGAGTTCATTATGAGCTCAATAAAAGACGAACAATTTCATTAACCTTTTTTGCCATTCAAAATAATTTTCGATTTAGTGAGTTGGCGTGAAACACAGTTGCAATGCATCTATTCGTCTGCCCCGCAAATGTGAATAAATGAGAAGAATGTAATTTTTTGCTTTCCGCACATATTTCAATAATTATGAGTTATCGATTCAGTTCCTGATTCTTATCCACGGAGTGTTCGATTCGACAGAGAGGATCATTCACATCAGATGAGAGATGGACACTAAGAAGTTGTCGTTCTGGATGTTAGCTCTGTGTGTCCTCATCGGCGCGTGCTTTTCGTGGTGCCAGAAAGCGCATTTCAAATCGCACAGCGACCGAGCAGTTGCTTCCTGGTTATCGTCTTTGGCAGTGCCAGACTGCAAGTCAATCTTCAGAAGACACGCTGTTGTGCTTCGATTGTGTTTGAGGCTTCAAAATGCACGTTGTTCAAGTTCCCCATGTCAGCCTTTCTCGTCCAACAGACTGGCGCTCTGTATTTGGAGAAAACGCGAGTGAGCTGTGAGTATTTGTTAAGCGATTTCAGAATTATAATTTAAATTTACAGGGTTGAATACAGTCACGTGGTCTGACTCCTTCAATGAAACTACCATTATTAAAAGCAAGCTGGTCAGGAAGAACAACGTGGGGTCGCTTCTGGAGTGCCAGCAGTTGTGTGAATCAGTGCCACTCTGCCTCTCGCTGGTGTTCAGATTGAGGACCACGGCAAACGGTTGCCAATGCAACTCGAACAACAGTGAAACCGATTCTGGAAATATCGTTCCTCGTGCTAATTTCACGTACCAAGAGCTGAGCTGTAAATAAGAAAACTTTCGACAAAACGACAAAAACGAAACATTGTATAGATCACCATAGAGACGTGAGGGTCAGTTAGAGAATAAATTGATTTAATAAAGAAGGCAACGAATTAAAATTGTATTTTAAATGACTGATTTCCATTACATTTCGCATGTAACAGATATATTCAATTAAAGTTGATTACTTCAATTCAATTCGAAAATTTTAAAAATCATAATATACATTACATTGCAGCCATATTTTTCCACTAAGCGCCAAATACTGCAGAAATAACTACAGTAAAAAGATGGATGTCATGGTTGAATTCGTAATACCCAGCATTTATGATATGGTGAACATTCGACATTTCGACAATTATTAATCAAAATTCAATTATTCACAAAACAGAACAACATGATTCTAATATTGTGTTTTCGGCCACAGTCCCGAGTTTCTTGCGGCCGCATCAGCCGAATGAGATGCGCCACACGGTCCAACCCTGCTCCGAGAAACATAATTGCATGATCTGCACTGTGTGATAAACAGCCAGGGTTAACCACAAATGATATAAGTTCTGCGTTGGTGCGGAATTATAACCGAGTGGTCTATAATTTTGATATGTATTTGTAAAAGTTAAATACATGTATATTGGACGCTGTTCATCAATATTTATTTTTATAAGGGGCTGGGGGTTAATTTATCCTTTGATTTGTTATCCAATAATGCCACTGAGACTCGTGCAATAATGAAAATGAAAATGAAATGAAAATGAAAATTTATTTTATAAAGCGTCGCTACCATAAAAATGCTCAGAACGCTAATACAATTTGAAAATAAAAAGGGGGAACATGTAAACATCAGGTAAGAAAATAATTATGAAATAAATGCGTTTTTAATAGCAGCCAATACTTAAACAGCTTGTGATCTTGCACCAAAATGGACTTGCAAATAATGCAATGCAACTATTTCAGCGAATGTATATTCGGCATTTCTAACTGGTCACGGCAGTTCGTGACAAACTTCACTTATGCTTTGTGTATAATAATTATACTCTTCTTCAGTAAACCCTTCCTTTATGATGACGATGATGATGATTATTATTCATTTATTATGTTCACCTATAAAATCATGCTTCGCAATGGCATTTATGATTCCTAGTATTGCAATGATGATTTCCTAACTTGGAACCCGATCAGTTACTGAGGCATTGACTACATCATCTACAAAGCCGATGATGTCTGGCTCCCGGACTTTGGACTTTCAAACAGGTAAGATCCATTTCTCGGAAGCATGGGTCCCAATAACATATTTTACAGTGCCTCGACATTCACACGAACCGAATTCAGGGAGGATTTCCAAGTCCTGGTCACGAGTAACGGTCAAATAACATGGTCATTCAAAGCCATCGTTGACACGAACTGCAGTCTGGATTTAACCTACTAAAAAGTGAAGAAACTACATTCTACAAGATAGTGCACATGAACAGGTTTTACTCACGAGTGACCTTCATCATTGAGATGAAGCGAAAGACTGGCTACTACCTCATCTCAGTCATCTTGCCCTGCGTCATGCTGGTTTTCATGACCCTCATCTCCTTCTGCTTGCCACCAGACTCTGGAGAGAAGGTCGGTCTGGGGGTGACTATCATCCTTGCCTTCTCAGTCTACCAGATAATGATCGCCGAGAGCCCACCGACAACTTCAGACGCCACCCCAGTGTTGAGTGAGTATACCCTCTGCTTGGCACTGAACCGTATTCATCATTGTTGTCATGGTGATGTTCATCTCAACCGCGTCGACGGCAGTCAGCATCGCTGTTCTGTTTTTCCACCACACGGGAGCAAAATAATCGTCTCCCAAATTACCTACGTATCTTCTTCTTCTTCAAATGTTTCGCTCATACATCCCTAAAGATACGCGTCTTCATGTGCCACCGGAAACGGAAGTAATCGAGAACATGCGTGATGTCATAGCAACCGATCTGGAATTGGATGACAAAGTAGGAACCCCAAACGACACAGAAGAGCAGCGACTGGGAAGCATAAACGC
This sequence comes from Capitella teleta, assembly GCA_000328365.1. NCBI lineage: Eukaryota > Metazoa > Annelida > Polychaeta > Capitellidae > Capitella > Capitella teleta. The sequence continues at coordinate 40,681 of KB308827.1, read as the reverse complement.
CAACATAATTCATCTGCATTCCTATCTGACATCGAACGACGAGACGAAGGCGATTCAAGCGGAATGGAAGGCAGCTGCCAGGGTCATTGGCCGCCTGTTCTTCCGGCTGGCGCTCGTGGTTGCTGTGATGGACACCATCATTTTGTTTGCTCCTCAATTATAAAAGTGTTGACGTTTAGAACGATGTCCTTTCTAATAACACGCACTGCATAAAAGGCGCCCCAATGCAATCATAATGCGCAATTTCATCAGCTTTGTAAGGTGGCTGGCATCGGACATGTGGATTGTTTTTCCAGTTTAATCCATTGCTGTTTCAACGGGGATTGTTAGGCAAAGGTGGCTCCTGGTGCGGGATTGAATGTGACTCGGTGTGGCTGAAAAGTCATGTGTCCAAATGCACTACACTTTATGGTGTTTGTGCAAATGACATCTTTCACTTCATTTTTACTTATTTTTAATTATATCCTTGGGGCTTTTTTTTTAGGCTTGTTTTATTTTTTTATTTATTTTTTTACTTTTAGAAATATAATTGTGTAGCACTCGGCATGAATGTCTGTCGTGACGAAGCACAAGTCGAGCGAGTGCTGCGATATTGGAACAAATGGATCCAAGGCTCAGCACTGCTCCGATGCGGGCAGATTTAGGATTTACAAGGAGTGAATAAGCAGCTAACAACATAGGCTGGTTATCCATTGCTTCTGCGCCGCGAAAGAGTCACCCCTATGACGTACGGAAATCCCTCAATCTGGCAACGAGGAAATAATTGCCAGCTTTGTTGTCAAAAAAAAATTCAGCACCAATATCTTCGTAATTGATCCACAGGAAAAAGCCGTCTCGATCAGCTGTTGAAATGAACTAAATCAGACAGGTGCATAGGCGATATGGGGTCATCGGTGGTCAGCACAAAACGATAGAAGAGGAACCGCACGGCGCTAAGGAACACTTACCTCCGTTTAGGGAGTTCATCGAGTGCAACTCGTGTTTTCCTGGAATCCTTCACTCTCAGTTCTCTGGTCTTTCGGATCACGATTGCTCACAAAGTAATAGCCATTGATGAAAATACGCCTTCCTTATCAGTTGAACCGAGATGGCGAAGCGGGGACAATCTGCTCTATGATTCTATGACCTGGCAACAAATTCATTCAACCCTTACTTGCACTTGCATCTGCGACCTCTGATGCAGGAAGAACTGTCATTATAAAGCCCAAATATCACTTGGTCAAACAGCAGATTCCACTGAACGGTATGAAGACAAGCTCATCGAATATGCTACAATATGAAACACGGCTTCTGGAAACTAGTTAAATAAGTATTCGAGATATAGAAAGGGTGAGGTACGCAAATGGTCGGTTATTTTTGGCGAAAGAAGAGAGAGAGAGAGAGAGAGAGAGAGAGAGAGAGAGAGAGAGAGAGAGAGAGAGAGAGAGAGAGCAAGATTGGAACCATGAATATACATGGACATGTAATATAAGTTCGACTATTTAATTAACAAATAAATTTGTATTCATAATTCTCACGATCAGAGCAAATTCGCTGATGACATTATAATATAGCGATGAATGTAACCATTTCTTCGCAATGATGATGCATGCAACTGTCTCCTCAGGTAGAATAGGAGCTGGTGTTGATATCTATTGCAGATTCAACCTCGTCCGTCATCATAAGTGATACTTAATTATATTCATATAGTACTATACATAAAAATTTGATTGATTGGAGAATGAAAGCACTCGAATGAAGACACTTCAAATCAGTAGCGAGTGTATTCATATTGAACCGATACAAACGTCATCACAGTGCTATTTATCAGGTATCATGTTATTGTTTTGTTTTCCAGCTGAGAAATTCTAAGAAGTGAACCCTGAGCGTTGAGGGGGATGCTTCAACGAGGAATGCCAGCAACGCTTGCTCCCGGATTTCATCGAACTGAAATGACCTCATGTGAAGTGCGATAAGACATATTATGCATATTTGGGCTATATATGTATCTTATATTTATATTTATGAATTCTCTCTCATCCAGCTACACAACTTTTGATCAACTTCAAATAGCTTAAAAAAACAAAAACAAAAACAAACAAAAAAAAAAACAAAAAACAAAACAAGATTATCACAAGTAGAAACCGTACTTCATAAAAATGCAAAGACATGTGAATCAGCAAAGTCCAGCAGGTGACAACAGAAACCTCCGACCCTGGGGCTGGTAGAAACCTCCGACCCTGGGGCTGGTAGAAACCTCCGACTCTGGGGCTGGTAGAAACCTCCGACCCTGGGGCTGGTAGAAACCTCCGACCCTGGGGCTGGAAGAAACCTCCGACCCTGGGGCTGGTAGAAACCTCCGACCCTGGGGCTGGTAGAAACCTCCGACCCTGGGGCTGGTAGAAACCTCCGACCCTGGGGCTGGTAGAAACCTCCGACCCTGGGGCTGGTAGAAACCTCCGACCCTGGGGCTGGTAGAAACCTCCGACCCTGGGGCTGGTGTGCTGGCAGTGCGCGCTAGGCTGTCGATCTATTTTCCGCGTTTTACTTCTAAGCATAACATTTACTGGGGAAGAGGCGATTCTGTCCTTAGCTTCAAGAATAAACCGGCGGAGACGATTACACAACGGAGTTAACTGGGCTGTGCACGTCGCTGCTCAGGTGCAGATACGTGCAGTTGGCCTTTGGCTGAAGCGGGTGTATGCGTGCGCATGCATTCTAACCAATTGCCTCTTACAATTTCTATTGTGTTTTCTAAATCAGATTAAATAAATTCAACTCACGAATGAGTGAAAGTAATGTAGTTCAGAGGAGCAAGTCGCTTCAGTGCAGAATATCAGACGTACATCAGAAATGGCTCATATCAATCGCAAGTCATGACAACAAGCTACCGTGAAAGCTGCTCTGATGGCCAGCAAGCTTAGTACAATAGTCGAGCAGCTCACAACTCCTATAAAAATAGTTTTTTGTGCGTCTTTGTCTCTGTTGCATTTCAACGGTCGAGGAGGAGTGTTTATAATCGAGAAATTTCTGGAATGATCCGAGGTCATCTGGAAATCCTCTCTCTCTCTCTTTATGAACTGCATGTGGCGATGTATTGCATTCACTATCTCGTGAAATACGACTCTGTGAATCGCTGCATTTGCGTAATGAGTAAGGACAGAAAAAAAAAGAGATACTTCATATGAACAGTAATACAGAATCATGTAAACATACACAAGCCCTTTGAACGAGCGAGAAATGAAGATAATGAAAGAAACAATTTGCAGCCAACTCCAGAGAAATCGGCAATCAAGGTCAAAAGTAGAAACTTCTCGCGACAAGAATTGAACTCCGCTTCTCAAGAGCATCAACATGTTGAAATTACTCTTTGGTGGCTATCCGTCCTCATCGTCCTGGCATGGAGCATCCTGGAGCAGCACAGTGGTCGGCGTGAGAGAACATCAATTGAGCAAGAGTTATTAATAGCACATCACAATGTATCCCTCTCGAGTACCTTACTTGGATTTGGTTTATCTCTAAGTTGTCAAGGAGGTTAATTAAAATTAACGACTTTCGTCACTTGTGGATGATTTCTGAAACAACTATTGTTCATTAATCTTTCTTTATTTAGAATGCATTTCTATTTGTGCCCAACTTGAGTCTGTTTAGCCTCAGTTCACTTGTGTCTTAACAGACACCGATCTTCGTTTTTTTTTCAAAAGTCTAAATGTTGTCATGGTCGTTGTCTGTGAGCCATCTCGTTGACCTTATGATGACCTCTCGAATTCCATCGTTTATAGGCTGACGATCAAAGAAACTCATTCAACCAAATTAAGAAATTGATGTTCTTCAGTTGCCCAAAGCAATCAAGTAGGGTGTCGATTTAATCTGCAAGATAAACTGATTACGACGATCCTAAACTGTGCTTAAATTCGCAAATCAGGTTATTGCATAATCAGCGCAATTGCCAAATAGCCCTGATTAAAATGGAAGTTATACATTCTGACCGCAGAGGAAGACTGAAGCTGAAATATTCCACAATTCGGACATTCAAGAGGGTTGGGAGCGTAATTGTTTTTATCACTATTCTGAAATTTAATATATTACATTTATGACTGAGTTGCTCCTGTATTATTTATTTATTTATTTATTTATTTTATTTTATTTTATTTTATTTTATTTTATTTATTTATTTTTTGTTTTTTTTTGGGGGGGAGGTTTCTTTCATTCTTCCTGTATTATGTAATTAGCGTGGAGAATGGGGGATAAAACAAACAGACAAGTCAGCTGATTCCTATTTTAATTTTGTTTAAAAATTTCTCGAAATAAATGATGAAATTGATTCGCAAGGTACGAAATTGAAGCCCCTCTACTTGAGCAAGGTCCCAACACGCTGCTTGCCTCATCCACAATGTGTCGCTTTGGTCTGAGTGAAAATGAGAAGCTCAACCAATCACTGATAACGAAGTGAACAGTTTTAACAAGAGAAATTGTGCTTCATGAATTCCGCTAAATGCCGCAATATAATTATATTTAATCACATACACAATAATATAATACACGCACAAATAAAAATATTCAAACAATGAACACGTAAAGAGAAACGCACTTGAAACGAGAAAAATAAAACAAGCACATGTGAGCCACAGACACTCATCTCTCGGTCGATAAACCATCTACGCTGATCAAATGATAGGACTTCTGTCAGTCACCTTATCACCCCCCCCCCCCTTGTGCGTTGTATTGATAATTAACAAGGAGATGGACAAGAGTGTATATAAGAGAGGATTACGAAGAAGGTGAACATGAGACAGCAATGGAGTCGACGGAACGCGGCAGTCAGGAGCACCTGCGTCTACCTGAGGAAGAGGCGTCCCTCAAGAAGAGCGCTTCGTTTGGCGATGCCAGTGTGACTGGTATCCCTCCGCACATGTTAGCTGAGCGCAGAGGCAGCAAAGTCAGGGTGTGTACTTGTTTAATCTTTACATAAACTTCAGGAGATAATTGCGTGTAGTAGTGGCGGTACAACATGCTTCTTTTTTTGGCCCTACGTGTCAGCGTTGTAGATTAATGATGTGTTTGTCTTGTAATCACCTGCCACGATGATGCTTCAGTTTATACTAATCACCTTTCAATTGGGGCAAAAAGTTGCATCGATGATTATATAAAAGGAATCGAAGGATATCGTTCAACATTGAGGTGTGAGAAGCCATGACGGGCTCCAAGCTACCCACTGCCAAAGTGGTGAAGGTATTTTAATTTATAGTCATTTTGTACTCATTATTTAAAATTTCATTTTCACTGCAACTCAGCAGGATTTCTTAGTTTTGAAGGTTGTATAAAGATTATGTGCATATCTACTGCCAAAAATTTTTTTTCTCTTTAAACCATTTAAAATTTAATTTTTACTTTTTAAACATAGGTATTCAAACATTAATGTTTGTGAGTTCAAATTGTTTTTCTGTTCTGAAAAATTATACAGTTAATTAATGTTTCTATTTTTCTCACTGATTCACTTCTAGGATTAACTTCCGATTTCTAATCAATGGCAGCAATGCAATCAGAGTGGTCATGACACAAGAACGAACCGTAGGGTGAATCCAAACGGACAGACATGATAGGTCAATACCCCCACCTCACATCACGTGGTCATACGCGTCCACCAATCACCGGTCGACGACAGGTGGTTTAAATAAAACGGTGTAATTATATCCTCCATGTCACAATTGATTTACTCGAACAGCAACAATTCTTTTCAACTATGACGTAACCTAATATTTTAAGGACTGATTTTAGGGGAGAATAATTCAAATTTGTGATGAATCATTAAAGTTTTGATTGAGGCTTAGGTTAATTGGTGACCTCAAGGAGTAGTAGGTTTATATATTGGGCTATACTAAGACTCCTAATTCGCGCTCATCGAATCCATTACGCATTGCTAGAATCAGAGAGTCTCCCAAGAGTATAGACGACGTCATTAAGCTGTATTTAAAAACTTAAATCGAAACAATAACTGGTAAAAATGCTGGTTAACTAATTGGATTAATTTAATATGCAGGTATGTGGTTATGACGAAGATGCGAATTATTAAAACATCGAAATATAATGTCACGTGGGCTGATATATTACGTGGTGATTGAGGTGGCTCTTGGTTTCATTCGCGTTGGTCTCAGATGTAGCGCCACATCAATCGCACACCAGAGTACAGCTCAGCGCCAATCAATTGTATCTTTAATTGCTACCTTATGGCACTTGAGAGATTAGATGCCTGAAAGCGGATTATGAAGCACCTGTTAATGTCAAATTTATTAAAAAACATCGCCTGACGAGAGAGTACTTGAATGTGGTTTGAGAGTCGCAACAAGTATCGTGGCTGAGTCTCTCAGAACCTCATTAATAAACTTGAATGCTTCATGTAAACTGTGTAAAAGTGAACTGATTAAAGCTCTTAATTTAGAATTAATTAGATGCCTTTGGGTTCGCTGGGTGGCAGGTAATTTTTCTTATTTTGTGGTTTGTCAGATGTACCATCATTAATGATGTGATTAGCTAGAGTGATTGGTAGGAATAGTTGATTAGCGCCTAATCGATCGGTTTGCACTTGAAGAGCATCCAAGGTGATTGACAGCCGCGAAAATTGAGTGCTGAATAGTGAAGAGTAGAGATGCACGGAGATGCACTAACCTCCCGGAATTCTCGTTCCGGGTTCCGGCAAATTTTAAATTCCGTGCATCCCTACTGATTTGTGAAATATTTATGATACCCAGGAGCTGAGTGTTCGATTCCGGCTCTATCTGATATTGCATAATATGAGTTATTATCGTTATTACGCAACGCAAGGTGTGGATGAACAGAGATTATTGCAAGATGGTTCACACTTTCTTTTACTATCTTATTTCATTTAATCGGATTTGTGAAAGACGTTTATCATGTATCAATTCAATTCAATTCATAAAAATAAAAAAATAATAAATAATAAAAAGAAAGAAAGATATAAGTGTGAGTTACTTGCTAATTCAGAACACAGCAGAAATCCAGCAGTGATAACCACAGATATATGAAGTAACCCACTACCATGGTTCATAACTATTTGATTACATTTCTCAATTCCAATGAAGCTTTGTTTATGTCGGCTTTTTATTAGCCTGGTTGTGTCATTTGATTTCCAGTTCAGCCAGAGCGATTTGAAGGACGACGGGGATGGAAACAGTTACAGAGAAGACGACGAGTTCAACGAGAAGGATGACGTCAGTTACACCGGCGTCCTTCGCAACAATAGCGCCATCCAGCGGCAACTCGCGAAGGTTCGTGAACATTATTATTACAGAGGATTGCTGACATCGAGAGTTGAACTTCAAATCCTGTTCTGTGGTCAGCGTGAATCAGTCAATTTCATGAGACATCTCTGTGTTTGCTGTTTTAGTAAATCACCGTGAACACATATAGGCCATCTATTTATCGGTTACTGCAGGATTTTATCAAATGGAATTGCAATCATATTTCGTGACGCAAAGCACAGGTAGAGAGATAACGAGAGAAGGAAGCCGATAATTATATGTATACTCTTTAATTGTTCCACTTAGCAACCACTGCACACTCACAGTCAGTGACCTCATAAATACGAATTCAGCTGTGACGTCATTCAACGAGGTCTTAATATGTTTGGGTGTTGCATGAGTTATGGCATCATATTATTGGCGATTATCGGGTGACCATTGTGACAATGCTCGATTTGAAGTATTTTGTGAAATATGTCTGGTGTTCTCTCACGAAACAACAGTATTTTAAATGAATACCTTACTTTGATTTTAAAGTTTATGGCCGTAAATATGGTTAATAATTTATTTAATAATTTATGTGACTTCATCAATTAATGTATGTGACCTAATTGCAACATCATTTCCGTTTGTGTGGTCTTCCTTACCCACTGTACCGTACATCTGAACATGCAGCATTTGTGCTGCCTTGTTGTTTGTTGTTGTTTTTATTGTTGTTGTTTTTTTGTTTTTTTTTTGGTTTGTTTTTTTGTCTTTTTTTTTTTTTTTTTTTTTCGCTTTTGGGTGATAGTTCCGTGACTGTTCAGCGGGGTGACTCTTCTGGGCACATCACAGTTCTGCGATCGTGGTCAGTTTTTTTCATGCTTCCAAGAACACACTTTTTGTTTTGTTGCCATGGATACATGTTCTGCAGTTTCTGTGCTCTTTGTGGCTCCTCTGCCTCCCTCTCTAGAACCATCAAATGCACTTGACATGCACGAACGCCCACTTGTCCTGCGCTTGGTTCACACCGATGTGCGTGTACTTGGCAGTTCGTGCACAAATCATATATTTGTTGAAGCACGGTCTTTGTGGTCACATGATTTTATGTCCACTCTCTTCAAGTACTTGTTGTGTTTTCTTGGCGACTATAGTTGCTTTAAACTTTGTGCAGACCTTTGTGGTGATCTGTACCTTTTCAGAATGTACTCACTGTTTGAAGCTGGGTTTCCATTCCATGACACAGTTCTATGAAGCGAATGAATTATGAGAGAACAATGATCCAATTCGATTTCCATGGAAACACTTCTGACCCCATTGCTTGTAGATTGGCTGGTTTGCAGTCAGGATAAAAAGCAAAGCGACATGTTTATGTTCGACCGTCCGAATCGAACAACTGTGGCGCTAAATGCAAAGCAAGGAGACTAAGTGCTGACTCCCTGTTGCATGGGAAGGCTTTGTCGGAAGCAAATGTAGAACCCTGGGGAACATCCATGTTTACCTGGACAAACGTTGAGAACACAGATCAATTCATAATGCATCAGTATTTATCCAATCGATAATTCATCGCGATCTGATCTGATCATCACTTGGATCTAATGCTTTTTAATACACGACAGATACACCTGTTGCAGATCATCTGTAGGCAGATCAGTCAGTGATGGAGATTGGGGTGATCCTCAATTGCTGTGATTTAAGCCTGCGTAATGCCAGGTGAAGAGCAGATTATCCGGTAATACCGCCTCTTGAATGTTATTATTATAATGAGCGGAATCAATTATTCGTTAAGTTTGACTTCCACCATCCGTCACTGAAACTCGGACGCCGTGGTTGGCGATCATTGGTCACTTTGATCGGTCAATTGTCAAGTATTTGCATGAAGTCGTGCATGAAATACTGGTCAGACATTGGCGTCGTTAGAACCTCGGTGATTGGCTTTATCACCGCTGCCGTGAATCTCCGCTTCGTGCGTGCATCACGCCCAGCGACAGGTGCACTCAGCCTCAGATGCCCAGCGATTGATCTATTGTCGATGCGGGGACAATCGACTGCTCAACTGAGCGCATCTTACATCATGTGCAGCGTAACAATAACCGACGCCCGCTTGACGCCGGCAGAGGGCGCTCTTCACTCGCGGCGGCGGCGTCATTGAGACGCACACTGGCGACGGAGTTGGTCATCGACGGTCACGCGTAGCATGGGTCATGTTGGCGACGCACGACGATTCAGGAGTCTGTTCCTCCGGGAAGGAAACACCGAGTTCTGTGCCTGGATGCCGAAAGAATTCGTTCGTGAGGTTGGAGTTGGAATACCTGCAAATACCTCTGCCGCAGAGTAATTACGTGTTGAATGGTCGCTTCTGGCACTCCACCAATGACATAGTGCCAGCGCCGAAATGCGATTCACTGCGAGTTCCTGAGGTGGGTCAGTCGTTCATTTTTGTATACTTGGCTCTTATTGGCCACTTGCTCGATTCTCGCTTTGATGATGTTCCACACACATTTCATATGTGAACCATACTTTAATTTGCAATGCGTGATTCAACGCAGGAGTTGCGGCTAAAGTCTCCATAAATATTGAGTACAACTAGTACCCCGAACAATCAGTCATCAGAGTAGCGCAAACCATGCTTTTCTGACGCCATTTTGGCTCCATAATTCGGTGCCAACATTAACCCCACATGAGCTAATACTAATGCATTTGAAACAAATTGAAATAACAGTGCTCATTATGGTCATTAATCGTGGCTATACTACATTAGATTCAAACATGTTACATACGAATATAATGACTACGGACAGAAAATTGCGCCCGAATATTCAGTTTGCGTAGCTGATGATGAAAGACAAAAAGAGCTTCACTAAAACAAGGAAACAAGACAACTGATAGGTCACCCCGTCACGCATTCTATATTTAGTATTAATCTAGCACAATACACGTTATTCTTACTTATTGCAAGCTTGATGGAAGTTTTTGTTTGCGGTCAGAAGATCGTTTGGTTTGTGGTTGTAGGCAGATATTGACCTTCATCGGGTTTTCTATATTTCAGCCATTCCATTATGAACACAGCCCTATTGTCGTGCAAATGCATTGGTTATCAATGTCATCTTGCTTCCATTTTGAGATAGATGCAGTGCTTGCATTTTAATTTCATGAGGCAGACGATTGTACTATGACTGTTACAATTAAGGTCAACTGATTCAGTGGATTTTGTGAGTTGAGGAAAATGGTTAAAGACAATTTTTGAGCACATGCGAGAAAAAACTCATTCAGCACGATGCGAAGATGAATGCTTTCCTGACTTCCAGGTCGGTCGCCGCGATTCGTGGGCAAACAGACGAAGCAGCATAACTCCATCTGAATCAGACAGCGTCAGCAAATACCATCCAAGAAAAAGACTCTCATCGAAATTCCAGGTAAATTAGATTTATGTTTTTTTTTTTTTTTTTTTTTTTTTTTTTTTTTTTTTTTAATCCCCGACTACTCGTGACAAATAGTACCAAATAAAATCGTTGAATAAAATGAAATACTCTTCCAGAGCTTAGACTACAATGTTGTCGAGAGCCAGCGGTTTCTGCAGGACCAAGAGGAAGTCATGCCAAAGGTATAGTGCAGTGACGTAATAGGTTACAGTTGAAATAGGTCCGGAGTTCAGGAAGTAATGCAAAAGGTAAACTCAATTTGACTATCGATCAAAGAGGAGGCTTCACCGCCGAATCACACCCAGCAGCCATAGAGTTCAGCCTTCCATATATAGAGTGGGGGGCAACCCTTGTTGACAGGCTCTTCTTATCGACAATATGTTGTCGGTGGCGAATGTGCTAACATTATGAGGGGGCTAATCTCTTGATCTGGTTTGCAGGCTGTGCAGAAGGCGGCTCTGACCAGATGGATGCTCAACTTCATCATCGGTCTGTACGTAGCAATCATCGCTGTGCTGGTCGCCCTGTCCATCAAGTACTTGTCTCAGCTCAAGTTCATGGCAGTATACGAAGGTATCCTCCAGTCAATGTAAAATAACAGTGTAGAAACCGTCGCCAAGGGCGCTCTATACTGGCCAATGGGATAAAGTATTCAAAATTGTCGCCTGGATTAAGATGGAGCTAAATATTTTCGATTTCGTGACAACAGAAGGCGAGAGGCAAAATGTCAAGGGGAAAAGCAAACGAAGGGTCATTTGTGGCAATTATGGAATTGAATCTCTTTGTGGTCAAAATGTCACGCTATAGTAAAAGCGGGAGATTTTGTTGGGTGTGCTTTCTTAACCACTCACAGTGATCAAGGACTGCAACACGGCGAGTTGCCTGATCCCCGGTTGCCTGGTATGGATGTCAATCAACATGCTCCTGGTGGGACTTGGCGCTTACCTGGTCACCTACCACGCAGTGAGTACTCTGCACCACAAGTGCAGGTGAATGAGTTTCTCTCACACAGCCACAAGCGGCCGGCAGCGGGATTCCGCAGATCAAGTGCTATCTGAACGGCATCAAGCTGCCAGGATTGCTCAGTCTTAAGACGTTGCTGGCGAAGGCCGGAGGAGTGGTGTTGTCCGTGTGCGGAGGACTTGCCTGTGGGAAGGTGGGTGATCTGCGGGACAATGTTGCACGCTGGTTGCGTAATATCCGGTGGTCTTTTGGGTAATTTGAGGCATGCGAATCGTCTGTGAAGCAACAGGCTGCCCCTGGCGCGATTGCTGGGCATCTGCGTGCGTCTTAATCGACACCCTCTCTGCCCTTCGTGCGAAGGCGTGGTCAAATCGACATTCTCTCAATTACGCGTGTTTCGCGTCAGCCGTGACCCCGTGACTTCCACTGTGTGTAATTGACATATGTTGCTATTAATAGACTTCATGACATCAACACAAGATATCTATTTGGACAGGCAAGCACAGCACCTCGTAACAAACTGATTATTATGCGCAAACTGACGAATTAAGAGCTTTGCGTTGTTCTGTTGACATCGCAGTCCTCCTCTTTGCCCTGTTCAAACAGTCAGCGCATCGGAAAATGACCTCGAATGAGAGCGTCGATCGGACCTCATGCTTTCGCCGAGGTCACATTTCCACTCCACCTACCCTCTTCCCTTTCTTGCCTTCCCGCGTGAAAATTCTTTGAGAGCGACGATTGCATAATATACGACAAGGGTCAACATCAGCTGCTGAGGGTAATTCCGCTGTTCTCTTCGCTTATGCATCAAAGTTCCGTTAATTAGTGCCCACCTGAGAGAAAGCTTCACACCTGGTTGGCCTTATATACAGGTGCCATTTATAAGACGCCCTCCGACAAATCAAAGGGTCCTTTGTAAGATTTCAGGTGTTTTAAACGATGCCACATTAGTGCTGTTTGGGGGTTTCCAGCAGTTCATGATTTTATTCTCTCTTTCTCTCTTTTCAGGAAGGACCTATGATCCACTCCGGGGCTATTTGCGCTTCCGGTATGGCAAGGGGCGAGTTCCGGTGTTGCACTAAGAAATGGTCTCCCAAGGTATTTTAATTCTCGTTTCGCGGTTGATATCGTTTTACCAACAAACTCACTGACGCTCAATATAGGCCTTGACGCCATGGATTAGATTTTCTGATTGCCGCTGGTCAATATGCCGATAGAATACAAGATTTTGGACATAATTTACTTTAGGGCTAAACCGGTAATCTTAATCAAAGGCTAAGGGGATTCAACACATCACCACCCAGCTACAATAGAGCGTCAGCTCTGGCTTCGATAATGTCCAAGTTGCATAATACAATAATGTAATTATAAAATCAGTACAATTAACCTCATTATTATAACAAGTATCTTACTTGAAAATGGATCCAGGTTCCTCACGAGTCTGTTACGTAAGATACATCTGCGGCACTAAAAGTCATGATTCGCGTATTCACGATACAATACATAATATTATTCAAAGAGATGAAGTCTCTGTAAAACATTAACTGAACATTCGTTGCTCTGCTATTTCTGTCTGCTTCCGAAAGTGGCCTCGCTCCTACGTCCACTTCCTCCGTCGCTATTTTGAGTGGGGATGTTTGAGCAATTGTTGCAAAAACCTCTTCGCCTGCTCCGCGCCAACAAAGTGTCCGTCATGTGTGAGCTTTGCAAGAGGGCATCTCGCCTTTTCTGTGAGTCTTGGGGGTCATTCTTTACTGGCGTCTGTCATGTGTCAAATGGAATAGTGTAGCCCTTCTAGAATGGTCAGAAATACAGGTTACAATTTATCTGTTTTAGAAACCAGTGTTTCTGGCTGCTTTGTAGTGCAATTCCCAAACCAAGCGCTAAATGTCGACGTCACGTGACAGTTGGGCATGTTTTGTGTTGAGCAATGATTGCACACTCGTCGATTCGTGATCGTTGTTTCGCACTCTAAAGAGCAGCATGGCTCACTTTCCTTTGCGCATGTCATCCTTATAAGTCATTCTCATTTCTCTTTCCCTTTTTTTCTCTCCTGTAAAAGTGCTGTGAACCATTAAGAAAAGACGAGGAACGCCGAGACTTCGTTGCCGCCGGTGCCGCTTCCGGTGTATCAGCAGCGTTTGCTAGCCCTGTTGGTGAGTCACAAACGGAAATGTTTACCACATGAATAAATATTTTGAAACGTGTAGTATTTATAACGCTTCGCAGTAGAACACATTCGTGTATTATGCAGTTCTATCTCTTCTATGTGCTTTACGAGCCTTTCAAAAACGGCATGACGACTCGAATGAGTTCTCGTTTTCCATTTGGGAATAATTCATAACGTGAAGCTGAGAAGATTTACGACTGGCTTATGGCTGCCTCGTTCTGAGAGAGGTGTTCGTGTAATTTGGAGACAAATGCTCACTCGCTTTCATCTGATGTCCCCAAAGGATGGCATGTAAAATAATGACTAAAAGAGCATTTCTAGAACACAAATGAAACTATCGGTCCATCAATAATGAAACCACTGCATCAGAGCGAAGTCATAAATACTCCTATCCACAGGTGGCGTGTTGTTCAGTCTGGAAGAAGGAGCGAGTTTCCTGAACCAAATGCTCACGTGGAGAATGGTATTGAGAACCTTGACCTTGGATCCTTGACCTTGACCCATTTTTCTTCTCCAGCTCTTCTCCTCCATGACTGCGTCGCTCTTTCTCAACATAATCATGAGTGCCATCCACGGTCACCCAGAGAACATGTCCAACCCAGGACTGATCAGTCTGGGATACATTGGGGTAGGTACATACTTGTTTGCGAGTATTTCACTGCAGTGTGCGTTCCACAGGACATCAGTTTCAAGACAATCGAGCTTCCGATCTTCATGCTGATGGCATGTGTTGGTGAGTATGGCGTATGCTCCATCTGAATAGTACGATCATGTGGTTTTGTTCAGGTGGACTTTCTGGCGCCCTCTTTGTGCAGATAAACTACAAGATTACTCTTTTCCGTAGAAGGTCAGTAGATCAACAAGCAATGGGACATACTTATTACTTGATGACATCTATATTGTCACTGACGCACAGGCTCAGTGCTTACATGCCAAGTAATCCTATTTCGATTCGACTCATTTGAGAATTTGTTTCTTGAGATGACGTCACCCAATGGTAACTTTGCAGAATCATCAAGAAGAACTGGATGAAGGTTGCGGAGGCGGTATTCGTGGCCGGCATGAGCGCCGTCATCCTCATGATGCTCATCTACATGGTGCCCGACTGCCAGCCCATCCGCCAGTTCAACGCCACCAAGTTTTGCGCCGTGAATGGCTCCATGCCAGAGATCATTGAGTATCCTCCTGGACACGGTCCAGTTGAACCGCAAAAGATGAACAAGAGATCTGTGGTGAATCTCAACGATACGTATGACTACGATATGGACGAACTGGACGTTGTTCCACATCTGGATGAACCTCATCATGACGTCCATGGGGGTCAACCCGAAGGTCACCAGGATGAGCATGATGGACATGAGCACGGACACAATCCTTATGGTTTCCATGGTGATCACGGTTACACCTTCAGGGTGAGGCTTCGTGATCTGCACCGCCAACAGATCCAGACTTCATGTTGCTTCTTTCGCAGGGTTTCTGTCCTTGTGGATACCACAACAGAATGGCGGACATCCTGTTCAAGACTCCCGAGGGAGGGTTGCATGCCATGCTGCATCAGCCGTATGGTAAGTAAACAGTGCATATTGAGGGCGAAACTCAGTCGTGCACCGCAGATGAATGGAACTTCACCCCGCTCCTGGTGCTACTCATATCCTACCACCTCCTGGCGACATGGACGTATGGTCTGATGGTGTCCAGTGGCGTCTTCATCCCCTCTCTGCTCATCGGGGCCATCACCGGAAGGATGATCGGCATGGTGGTCATCCAGTTTATCCCCAGCGTGGTATATTGTCGCATTCAAATCAAATCCGCCTGATTTCAAACCGACCAATCACAGGGCACCAGCTTGGCTAAGTACGCTCTGATTGGCGCAGCGTGCAATCTGGGCGGCACTGTGCGAATGACGATCAGCCTGACGGTGATTATCATCGAGTGCACTGGAGATATCACCTTTGGCATACCTATTATGCTGAGTCTAATCATTGCCAAGTGGATGGGTGATTTCTTCACTCCGGTAAGAGGCGCACTCCACGAAGAGACCACTTGACATGCTTGCATCTTCAGGGCATTTATGATATTCACATCGAGATTATGGGAGTGCCTCTGTTGCCATGGGAACCACCCGAGATGACCAACACCATCAGAGCGAGGTCAGTGCTGGCTTCATGATCATTAAGACTCATAGTGACGAGGAGGAGACGATGCTATAACTTCTTTCTCTTGAAGGATCGCTTGCTTTTTTGTGATAAGGGGTGAATGACCACTGTGATTTTCCCCTTTCAGGGAAGTGATGAACTCTCCTGTTGAATGCCTACGAACGCAGGAGAAAATAGGGAGAATCGCAAAAATTCTGAATGATCCTGAATCGCACAATGGATTCCCAGTGGTGGATGACTACGATCCGGACAGCGTGAGTTGGTCGCTGATCTCCCTCGTAGCTAAAATGCTCACCGTCTGAATACCACAGAGCATCTCTGGAACATACGGCAGGCTCAAAGGTTTCATTTTGAAGTCACAACTAAAGCAGATCCTCATGGCAGAGGTTAGTTTTCCACACCTCTTAAATCCCCTTTCATCCGTGTCTCCATCTAGGGCGAAGATATATCTCCCGATGAGTATGACTCAGTCATTGATCTTCGTATGCACATGGACCGAGCACCGTACTCCATCCAAGACGTGAGTGATGGGTTGCTGAAAGTGTGTGCCTGGTGACAGTTGCTTTTGCAGGAGATTTCACTACCGAGAGTTTTCAAGTTGTTCAGAGGTCTTGGATTGAGGCATCTTATTGTTGTAACGGACAGGAACAGGGTAATTCCTCCACTATTCATAATTAAGAAGGATAACAGCAAGATTAATGTGGTTGTCTTTGCAGGTGGCAGGCGTCATCACAAGAATCAACCTAGCCAGGTTCCGTGGCGAAATGCACAAAGGTCATTTCAAGCTGGAAGAACTGGAAGTCGCGGATAGCTAAACTCTGCGATGTCACCTAACCGATTTGTGATCGATTTTCAGTCAATTTTGTTGGGGTTTTTTTGTTGGAAGAAAGGATATGGTTTGAGCCGCCTCTCTTCTCAGATCATATCACGAGGTTTGGTCACCTCTCTTTGTTGCTCACCCGCTGCACACATGTATATAATTCATGTAAATAGATTACGTAAGTTTGTATACAACAATAAAAGAATGTCTATGATTGAGTCCGTGTTATTTGTGCTGCATAAACTGACCATGCAGTCACCTCCAGGTCCTTTGGTCAATGTAATTCTCACTCCTACAGGTTATAATGGCATCTGCGGGTATCCGTGGGCTATACCCGGCGGTATCCGAGCCAAAATGCTCCGATACTGTCTAGCCTCATTGGTTCTCTGAGCGAAACCTCAGAATGGCCAGAGCGTTATGATTCTTGTTTCAGGGGAAGCAGAAAATAAATATCACGAATAATTTTACCATTAAAAATCATTTTCTTAATTGTAGCGATATCTACTTTTTACATATTTAATGACACGAAGACATGCTGATTTTCTAGAGCGTTTTTTTTTTTGTTTTTTTGTTTTTTCTCACGATTTCAATCTTCGAGAATTCAGAAGGAAAGTTACATCTTGTGAAAGTACCCATGGGAATTATTGTGCATGGGCCTCGTCCTTCTCTGATTATTTGAACAGATGCCTGCAGAATCCATACAATTAATTACAATGTATTCATATTTGATAAATTGCACTTATCAAAACAAAATATGCTCCAAAAGCATTACATGCAAAGACAAACTTTTGGGGGCTTCCTTTTAACTTCATCCCAAAAGACTCTGTCATCGTTACATAGAATCGAATCAGCCATACGGTCAGATTGGATTCGATCCTGATTTCGCACAAGCTACTTCGACACCCTACCCATTGTCGAACAAGCAGACGACGGCCACCACCAGGTTACATAATGCACCCTGCCAAGATCGAGCTAAATTATGGTTCAACATCTGGCAGGAAAATGGACGGCCAGAGAACGGGTTGATTAGAGATTTAAAACCAAAAGGGAATATATGCTGTCGTAGTGTTGGCTTATAGTATCGGCATGTTGATTGCAATTATGATCACAGCATAATATGAGTGCTTCCCACGGGGGCTTAGTTCCACGTGATAAACGACTGACCTCACTACGACTGACAAAATGACCCTCTTTTTTTCTTCTTATTTTTTTTTTTGTACAATTCCATTTGGATTTTTTCGTATATACGCGATTGTTCTGCTCAACAAGCGTGCCTTGATATTTGAATCGTAATATCAAAGGGAGTTGATCGGATAGATTATGACCTTCATGCACTCAACGTGATCCAAAAGGTTTTCAGAGACAGCAAAATGATCGATTAGTGAGGTGTTTTGGGTTACATCACTCATGTAAGAGAAATCTACACTTGACTTATCAGTTTCACGGCACAATGCCATCGACCTCGATCGACAGAAATCGACAAGCGCGGGGGAGTGCAAAGAATGTTGCCTGCTAAGGTCAGTGTTAAGTCACAGCCAATTACGACATGGTCAATGTCACTATCAAGAGCATTAACAGTGTCAATTTCAAAAAGAACATTCATAAATTCTTTAAAATTAGCGACGTCATATTCTGTATCGCATAGCATGTAAACATTATGAAATGGGATTATCGATCTACACCCCAATGTGATGGAAAAAGAAAAAAGACACCTGTTGGCACTAACAATTGGCTGAATCACACCAGAGATACTCTATAGCATAGATTGATCGCTCACATTGGTATATAATGTTGCCGAAGTTCGTTATGATCGCGACGAGATTCAAAGCGACTAAATACTTCCGGTTATCAATAATCACGGCTTGAAGAAAAGGTCGAGATCGAGAGCAACAACAAATGGACAGATTTTTAGCAGCAAAGTGGGAATTATCAGTGGCATGAATGTAAAACCTTTAGATGAAATCATTTATGATTTTTTGAGTGGAGATATGGAGCCAAAGTACGACGTGATCTTTAAGAACCAGCTCTCATCTGCAGGAATTGATGAAAGATAATTTTAAAACAGCAAATAGCGATTTCAAGAGAACAGCAAAGTGATTGATGTATGCAATCCAGATTATTTTTTTAATGTTTTACTAATAATAATAATAACAATAATTAATTTTGTATATTACCCAAAAACCAGACCAGAGTCATAACGACTACAAAACAGCGAGTCAAACAGCTTTCAAACAGTT
>KB308827.1:8130-19514 GCA_000328365.1 Capitella teleta | reverse complement strand
TAAGCGACTAATTAAATTGAAAGTAAACCAGCCATGTCAACATAAAAGGAATCGACACAGCGACGATACCCGCATTTCATCCCTTTGTTTAATTAACTTCTTTAATGTTGAATAAGCGGAGGGGCGCCCTTTGATGTGTAATTGACTTGACTTGAAAGAAATCGCCGACAATTGATGTTTCGTGTCTTATGTTTGTTTACACTACGACATTTTAAAGGGCGGATTTTGAAATTAATAATGATACAGAGTAGATTTGTTCCTGAGAATCGTGGTCGGAGGCGGATTAAATGACACAATTAACATTACAAACGATTCGTCCCTAGGATGACGACTGTGAACTATCACAACTAAACTTATGTTTAGCGCATCCGATTAGGCCTTTTCATTGTGTAATCGATTGCGTAATGTCGATCAAAGCAGCCGCAAAGTTCAAAGCGATCTTATCTGTGCGATTTTTGGTTGGCAAAGATTAAACAGCGTTTTCGAGGCTTTGATAATTTATCCGAGTAAAGCTAGAGTAAAACAAGGCGTTAATGTAGTCGATGACAGAAAGCATTGGCCTCAGATGTTGCATAGACAGGAAACGTTAATGACCAATCAAAATAACACTGATAAATAAAATATTACGTGCAATATGTAAGAAGAACGGAACTGGACAAATTGTGACGCCGCATGGCGAAATGAGTCGCTTGTCACAACAACAAATTGTCAACTTATCGGTTTCATGTAGGCAAAGTTACAGCCATTAGTCGATGATTAGACTAGTATCAGTGGGAGTAACGAACAGTCAGTAAATTTAAAGCCGAGAATAAAAGAGTAAATCCGAAAGGCGCTCCGTTGCCATGGCGACGCATCAGGAATCATATTTCATGTAATAGTATTTATATATCAGCATTTGCAATAAACGACACATTTCAGTGTGCGGCGTCACAATTATAAGCTTATAGGCGAAAAAATTCTCGAAAAAATATGAGATAGAGATTCATGTTATTAAAATTCTAAATGGCGAAATTCAAATTTCCTCTCACAATATTTGTAAAATATGAGGTCATTGTTTCTCACCTTGATAGTAAATGAAGAGAGCTGCTACTTTGATGAAAGATCGAGACGTCGATGGTTGAATTTACCAAGAGGCTGAGTTGTGGTAACTTTGGAAATGGCGATGTAATCGTGTAGACATTCGTTAGCTTTGAAAGCGAGAGGGGAACTAATGAGTGGAGAAGCCGGGGATTATTTTTATATATCGTCATTACGACCGTTAATAGCCTGCTCGACAGATCTCTGCTTCAGCTTGACTCCGCCCTAAGTATGCCAAGAGCGCTCGAGCGTGCAAGCGAGCTTGAAGCAGGGAGGCGGAGCATAGCTCCAAGCCCTTTAATCTTCTGCTCGTGTTTGTTAAAGTACTGAAATATTTCGCCTTTCACGTCACCTCCACGTATTTACACTTAACGCTTAAAGCGCGATAGCTCCTGCCTGCTGGTCAATGCGGGCCACGTCAGGCTCACGTCGCCTGCAGGTGACCATGAGAGCGCGCAGATCAAGTACTCGCGCCACGTTAGCCTAATGTTACCTGCAGGTGACCAAAATTTCCACCTGCTGGTAACGTTAGGGGAATGTTCCGTGTTTGCTGGGACACCAGAGATACTCTATTGATAAAGAGTCTTTGGGCCTCAGCACCTGAGTTTTACACAATAATGAAGTCAACCCCCGCGATTGTGACGCGCGAATGAACGTTATGATTGACTCTATTCTCATAACACCAGAGCACGCCATCTTGCGGAAACTTCAGTTCTTCAATCTCACTTTCACTTTGCGTCAGATTATAGGTATTATATTGTTACTCTTTTACGATTAATGGCTGGTGATATATTGGCTGACCATATTTTAGAATGCACGTTTAGTTGTGATTGCTGACATGCTGTGTATTTCTGACCATGTTCACTTAACCGATCAGGGTGAGCGATAATGCAGTAACTTCTCTATCATGTCCACGCTTAGCTCACAGGCAGTCTTATCAGTCCAGTAGCACAGATTCTCGGGCGAGGTCTGTATACCTCCCATTGGGCTCGCTGTAGTATGTCAGCTACCAGTCCAGTGGGTTCTGGATACATGAAATGCCTATGCAGCCTTCTAGACAGCTCATATAATAATATCAAGGGAAGTCACTGATTTCTCAGAATAACAATAAGTGAATAACAAAGCCTCGGAAGCTACATTCCCCTCACGGGAGAGAGCTGAGGCTTCGGATCTGGCAAGATTATGAATAAATGAACCTATACTCATATGTACACCAGAGATACTCTATTGATAAAGAGTCTTTGGGCCTCAGCACCTGAGTTTTACACAATAATGAAGTCAACCCCCGCGATTGTGACGCGCGAATGAACGTTATGATTGACTCTATTCTCATAACACCAGAGCACGCCATCTTGCGGAAACTTCAGTTCTTCAATCTCACTTTCACTTTGCGTCAGATTATAGGTATTATATTGTTACTCTTTTACGATTAATGGCTGGTGATATATTGGCTGACCATATTTTAGAATGCACGTTTAGTTGTGATTGCTGACATGCTGTGTATTTCTGACCATGTTCACTTAACCGATCAGGGTGAGCGATAATGCAGTAACTTCTCTATCATGTCCACGCTTAGCTCACAGGCAGTCTTATCAGTCCAGTAGCACAGATTCTCGGGCGAGGTCTGTATACCTCCCATTGGGCTCGCTGTAGTATGTCAGCTACCAGT
Organism: Capitella teleta; assembly: GCA_000328365.1. Lineage (NCBI taxonomy): Eukaryota > Metazoa > Annelida > Polychaeta > Capitellidae > Capitella > Capitella teleta. The sequence goes on along the minus strand of KB308827.1, from coordinate 16,768 downwards.
CCAGTGGGTTCTGGATACATGAAATGCCTATGCAGCCTTCTAGACAGCTCATATAATAATATCAAGGGAAGTCACTGATTTCTCAGAATAACAATAAGTGAATAACAAAGCCTCGGAAGCTACATTCCCCTCACGGGAGAGAGCTGAGGCTTCGGATCTGGCAAGATTATGAATAAATGAACCTATACTCATATATTAGCCCATAGACACCAAACATTTCGCACGGCAGTGACTAATCACTAATTAATTGCACAAAAATGCTTTCATTTCCAAAACGACTAGCAACGGGTACGCTGGCTGCAGCATTCGACCTTCACCTTAACAGGCCGCTCAGTGATTGATCAATAATAGTCCAGCTGAGAAATGCAATTGAAATTAATCAAAGCATTCATTCCATAGAGATCAGTCCAGCAGTACGATTTTATAAATTATTCCATGCATATAACAGTATTCATATAACTTTTAGTTTGAAATACAGGGTATAAATTCTAAACTCATTAGATAGATAACACAACATGTTGTGAGATATATAAAACAGTTCTAAACATATACACCAGAGGGCGCTGTATGTGTCGTCCGCTAATTCCTGTCAAGTCAACTTACTTATGCAATCAGCAATGTGTCTTCTGACTCCTAACTCCTTTTTCTAGCTTATTTAAATCATATTTCATGCTCAATTTGACTCTCAGAATAGTTTTTATTGTTCGAGAGACAATTACAGACAGGATGTTTCACTCTAAAGCCATTCTGTTCAATTAAAGGGAGGGAGAACTGGTTAAAAATGGACTTTGAGTCGTTATTTGATGCACCAAAAATGATTTCTATGCCTGGCCCACACAAGAAATATCATCGCTAACGATTTCGCGGGAGATATATTGCTAACTAGGCGTGACGTCATGAGCTGTGATGAAACACAGAGTTCCCCATCTTTTACAATGGGCCTCGTCATATCAGCGTGTCCTGCGACTAAATCCTTGGATATTTTTTTATTTTCTTTTCGGAAATAGATAGAATAATCATTTTGCCACCAGTCAGGCGCTAACAAAAATTATTTTTTGCTATTTTTCTTATTTTAACAAGCGATTTTCTAGGACACCTACCATGGTTTCTCATCCTGAAACAGTAAAAAGGTCAGCCAGAGTGCACCACACATGCGCTTTCGTTTCATAAACAACAAAGATGTCCTTTTATGGCGAAGATGATCTGCTCCTATTGGCTGAAATCGATAGCTTCACGAGGGGAACGGGACCAATCACGGCATGCCCTCAGCTGACGTTTGCCTCCTATACTTCGTAATGGAAGCCATTCTTCCATAGGCGCAATGCTAACCCCAATATTCGGAATGCATTATTTCCTAACGCTTGCATCCAGGCATGGTGTTTTTTGGCACGGAATGCTATCAATTGGTGCTATGAGTCAATAGAACATCACTTAAAATTCAGTTCCCCATCCCTTTAAGAATGTATCCTAAGCTCTACACTTTTTTCCGTTTCATTCCGGCTTTAAGGATTTTATTTCGACATTTAGCGATCGTGAGTTCACTGCGGGCTGAAAATTTGCTGCGGTCCGACAAAATGGATTCATCGTATCTGTTCTGGCGCCCGTATCACCCGAACGGCTTGGGTGGAGCCGTAAAACCCCAATCACTTATCGTATCTGTTGCTAGTCGTTTCGGAACTGATTGTATTTTTGGGCAATTAATTAGTAATTAGGCGTTTCCGTGTGAGATTATCGATGTCAATGGTTTCATTTATTGGTGATCTTGCCAGAACAGCCAGATGCTAAGTTTTGGCTCCCTCTTTTGAGGAGAATATTGCTTTCGAGGCAAGCATCCTAAGATTGGCACGAAAGAGTGACTTTCCTTGATATTATATATATTGACAGTAAGCATTCACTGCATTGAGTTTGGTCTATGTCTGCTCGCTTGCTGGTAAGACCCCCTGTGGCTTAGTTAGTACTTTTCAAAGTCGTTAAAATTGCTAGGTCTGGGTGTTACTGTAAGTGCTTGAAATTTAAGTGCTTTATTTGTTTAAACTTTAAAGGTAATATTCGTCGTTTTATGTTAATTTTACATCAGCCCTAGTGTCTACTCTATTAGGTACTATCCCTGAGGGTCCTTATAATTATCATAAATTCATAATTCATAGATATTAATTATGAATTCAATGAATTGTCAACTTACAAATTCTTAGTTGCTTATGGTTCATAATTATATCCTATATACAACATTTTGAAAGGTTTGAACTAACATCAGACATTTTTCAACTTAGATAATTGCCTATGAATTGCCTAGAATCCTATGTCGACCGTGGGGGTCGAGGTCTTGGGTTCGAGACCCGATCAGGCCACGGGCGTCATGATTGTGATCCGTGATAGGGTTTTACGGCTCCACCCAACCCATTCGGGTGTTACGGGCGCCAGAACAGAAGGCCCGGGAGCGGGGCTTCCCCCTACTCTTATCGATAAATCCCAAGGGTTCTTTATCCTGTATACCATCATAGACAGTAGTACACAGCGCCCGGCCTTGTTACGCAGTTGGACAGCACTGCAGAGTCACCGAAGAATTACAATTATAACCATCATAATTCATGATTGTTAAAATTGCGCCAAAACTCCGTGGAGAAAAACCGGGAATCCCCATCGAAGCCACGGGGTTTCCCTTGAGGAGCGCACGGTGTTCAATCTCATGAATATTCATAGATTTGCGATTCAAAATTAATATTATGTACGTTTAAATTTAGTTTACATATCCACATTGTTACACGACTCTTGTTTACAATAACATGTTGGCCTAAGCAGCTTCTGTACACTCCAGTACACTCTGATTTGCATACTAGTAGATACATCTTTTTATGTGTTGTTTGCAACTTTACACCTCAGTTACACGATCTCTTCTGAGAGCGAAGGCATGAAATGAGCATAATATTAACGGACGCATCCCTCTGTTTTTAAACCCACGCTCTGTATAATATTTTTATAATATTTTTCAGTTTCTGATTACAGAGACACAAATTTGAGGAATCCTGCAATAATTACCTGTTGAGCAGTTGCAATACGTCGAATAATATTGTAATTTCTTTTAAATTTATTTGGTTCATGAAAATATAATGAGCAAAATGTTTATTTTCTTCATCTGTTCATTCCCTTGCCTAGGGTAATTATATTATATAAATAATATTAATAACCCAAGATTTGCTCAAGCATTATTAAATTGATGGACATAAATAACTATATAAGGTTCCAACAAATGACGTTTAGCAGTGCATGAGTGACGTGATGGCTAGCACATCTTAGCTAACCTCTGTGAGCTCCCTGTGAGCTCACTGATGGTTGGCGCGTCATAGCTAAACATTACGAGCCACGTGCGAAACCAGCGCTGGCCAACACTGGATAGCTAAAATTATTTAGCCAGACGCTGGGCATCTCAGATCTAATACTAATAGCCATCACGTTTAAGTCGGTGTTATGAATGTGTGATATCGCCTCGAGACAGTGACTGGGCATGAGTCATGGTGTAAAGTTCGGTTGCTTCTAGCCCTGAATATATTAGCTCTGAGTCGCGTGGACAAAGGCGCGCTAATATGCAGACTAGGATAGCAACGGATGAACAACTAGAGACGGATTCCAAAGATACTCCCCCGACTGCTAGCTGCAGCCGGTATTTATTCAAAACCCTGTGTACATCAAGGTCACTCGTGATCGTACCAAAAAAAGTTACACAATAAGATTAGAATTTGAGAAAAACAGGATTAACGAAGAAGGTCTTAAAGTGATAGAATTGATAAATGTTGCACCTTGAGCGGAAAAAAAAACACAAAGCAGTGGTCAGGTGATATAAGGATTAAAACAATACATGATCTGACATGCATGATCTTTACAATGGGTTCACAAACGTAATCAGCCTTCTGCTGAGAGAATCCCCTCGTGTTGAGGGAACCCACGAATATGCTCATTATGTATGTTGAGAAAGTTTTTCAACATCCTGCTGCTGCTGTTGCTGTTGTGGACCATTCCTAATATAGAAACGTCGCACACACACACACACACACACACACACACACACACATACACACACACACACACACACACACACACACACACACACACGCACACGCACACGCACACGCACACGCACACACACACACACACACACACACACACACACACACACACACACACACACACACACACACACACACACACATTCTCCGGCCAAGAGTCCTGGTCCAATGCATAAGGGTGATGTGACACCCTTATTTGAGCTTTGAAAGTCGCAAACTTTGCTTCAGTCTTGGATACTCGTTCAATAGAGTCCATTATTATTGATCTCCATATATTCTTTCACCTCGTCCACTGTTCTTAGTCAAACGGTAAACAAAAAAGATGTCCCTCACAGGTTCAGGATGAACATTTTATTTTTATCTCCCAGAGTCTATGGAATGATGAGGTGTACACGATGTGAACAATTTTATTTCAAAAATCTCTTTTTATAATCAATAAATTCAAAATTTTCCCAAGTGGAAAACACACCATTTTTAAGAAAATGTTGAGCTAGTGATTGGGAAAGAGCGGAAATGACAGGGAGACTCCTGTTTACAACCACAGAGAGTGATCTAGTTAATCTTAATCCGCACGAACAATCTCCTAATAAACTTTGTTTTTTGTTTTTGTTTTCTTTTTTGTTTTTGTTTTTGTTTTTGTTTTGTTTTTTGGAACATAATGATTTTGGACAACATCAAACTCTGCCTCTTTTGACCTTCGGGCAGAGCGTGCAAGGGATTGCTTCCATCTCGCAGGAGGCAATCATCAATATTCGATCCCGGGATCATAAATGCAGTCCCAGGCAGCCGGAAGCTCCATTCTGTCTGATAACCAACACCTGCACGGCTGATGGTTTAATTGCTGCAATTTATGTTAGAAACGTAGGCTGCCCCACATTTATGATTCAAGCGTGTATATATTTCCCATGAAAAACAGTGCCTCCGTCACTGCAGAAACAACGACGTCGCCAATATGATTAATTAAGTGATTGATTGTGTGGTGTCCTCATTATTACGAGCTTGAAGTTCACCATTAAAAGCGTGGATAATTGGTTTTACTGTAGAATTTGAGTCGCGAAGCTTCAAAATATGGATACATGTATTGACGCTTCACAAGGTTACATGAATGTTTCCAACTGCATTATACACGATGTTTCATTATAGCATTATGTAATTATGATTATATAAACTCTGTCTGTGTGTAGACCTTCGGGCAGTGCGTGCGCGGGATTGCCTCCATCTCCCAAGAGGCAATCAGCGAATACTGAGAGGTCAGAAAGCCAAGATGCAATTAGCGAATACTGGCGGTCAGAAGTTCGCTGAGTACAAAGAACCGGGAAGCAAGCGCATCCATCACTGTCAGATAGCAAATACTTGGAAGGCACCGATTCACTGCATTTCCAATTAGAAACACAGACTGCCCCACATCCATGCTTCTAGTATATAAGACACGAATATTTTCCATGAACAACACACACTCCTCTCACTCTTGCGCCCACCTATCCTAGTGCAAACTACTTCCTAGGATACCTATTTGATTTTACTATTTCGTATATTTTTCTCTGGATATTTGTTGAAGGTAAATTAAAGCCAATATGAAGTGATTGCATGGTTGAGTCTTCGCTATTACGAGTTGGGAGCTTATCATCCAACCCGTGGATAAATGGTGCAGAATTGTACATTTTAATATTATTTATTAATGTTATTATGATTATTCGAATTGGGAGTCACTACGTCAGTCACACACAATAATTCGTCGTCATGGTGATGGATAAGCATTCTAGCGCGGCAGCAGCGCCAGCATCTTGCTTGCCGAAGCACGCTCAGTCTCCGCCCATTTGCGAGCGAGGCAGGCGGAGTACGCACGACTATAAGAGCAACGCACACGCACACTCGCATTCACACTCGAGAGGGAAGCCGTTTGGTGGACAGTTGCTCCGAAGGGAAGCGGCGCCTTAGCTCCACGTCTGATTCACGAAGGATTTGTCAGCTGGTGCCACGTGGAAGACATCATGACGTCACGCCAATGAGACGACATTCAGCAGGCGTACAATGATGGCGAACACGTTGCGTCGCTACTTGGAGAAGAACCGGCGCCATCTATGACGTCATCATGGTGAGCTATTTGCATGGTCGTCACGTAGCCGTACGCATGGTCATCCTGAATGTATCAATTAACACCTTAGTTGTTAGTCACCGCTGTGAGCCAGGCACCGGCAGCTCGGACACTGCTTGGCTGGGCATTCCTTAGATTCCATGTTGTACTAATATAATCGCCAGTCCCTTCTTGACTCGGCCCAGTTGGGTGCGCAAAGAGCAACAAAGTAAAGACAAGCAATATACTTCCGCTAACCTGTCTCTGTGTTCACGGCCCGCGAGGCATTGCGTAACCAGGTTTAAGGTTATATAACCATACAGCTGAAGGGTAACCCCCATCAGCGGTTACAACGTGACCATGTTCACGCATCTGCTGTTAGCCAGCTATTTGCGTAGTTCCGTATGTTGGTCTTTTTGAGTGTGTCAGAAGAAAACAGCTATCGTTGCCTGTAAGTGCATTTCCAACAGTCTACTTGTTGCTTAATATTGAAGCATTTCCAGTCAGTTGCACTCACTTATATGCCACCAATGCAGTGATTATGTAAAGAAAAGGAAACCACAAGTGAACACGCCCGGCGATCATATTAATGCGCAAAGCCAGCAGGCATAGTGGAATACTCCCCGCCCCTGCCCCTCTCGCCAGTACACAATATTAAATGCAAGCAGACAGGCGAACCATTTGAACGCGATGCTACCTCATCAATATTCATGAGACTCAGGTTGCTATGATACCGGCCGTCTTCTCTGCATTGCATACAACTTGATAGCTCACTGCTTGCACTTGAAAATAGACACCATATCCTGAACGAACTGCCGCGTGCTCTGCGGCAATGACGAGAGGCTGGGCTGGTCAGGCGTCATGATGGGTTCACGTGATCAGCGTTGCTATTGTGATCGAGGCACGACGCTTGACTGATATGCGTGCATCTCATTATATTCACTGTCCTATATCAGAGCCGTCCGCTGGGCTTGTAGATACCACAGGTGCAGTGCATGGAATGGAGTGGAGGTTAGCCGCAGAGGTACTTTGCCATTTGAGATCAATCTGCTTACGTCCCTCTGCATGACGTCATCTTTTGCTTAATGCTTACTTACTCAGTTACTCGTATTGTGAGAGGAATATATGCGCGTGACTTTTGCATAGCTATAGGAGCAGCTGTTGCTGTAATTATGACTGCTCGCTCCATATACTTATTGTTGTACTGCAGTAAACAGGGAAGTTTGCTTTGGTTGAGTGGCTCACTCACTACATGCACTAGTGGTCGAACAATGGCTTGCATGCGAAACTCTCTTACGAAAAAAATGTCGCGGGCGGGCCGAAGCGAGCATTGAGAGATGAGTGGCCGAGAGGTCATTCAAATGGTTGCTCTCCTGAGCATTCCCTCTGACGTCACAACTAAATATAGCACATGGACAGAGCTACCATTGTCTAACGAGCAGACGACGCCACAGCACCAGTCTGTCTCGTAGATCGTGGAACTCATCTTCAATTTTGAAGAGGGAAGTGAGCACGCGCAAGAACATAGTCCAACATTTGTCCTCGTGTTTCAAATGTAATTCGACATTTAAATGTTATTAATGCGTATTTGAAAAACTGATAATATATTTATGATTAGACACATTGTATTAATTTTCTGAAATTTGATTCCTTTCATGCACTCAAAATTAGGCAATATCCATACGCAAAGTGTAAACATTAGCACGTGTTGTGCGTTTGACAGCTGTCATTTTGAACTCGATTGGACATGTTCGGAATATTTTCTTCCGAAGAACTCCTTTTTTGTGCTGTGTAAATGCGAAAAAGGGATAAAAGACCTGTTTTGTTCCACGATTGGCATAATTCCTACACCAAAATATTGATTAGGCTATTGATATGATATAATTATGTACAAGTACACCATCTACATGTAGATTGAAGTTAGTCGTGTTCAACTAATGATGAAGCATCAGCATAATTATCACAAGGTAATTTTGATTTTAATAGACTTTCATTATTTCATAGCAGCATAAAATTATCTCTAGATTCTAGGATGGGAAGGGGTGGTAGCTAATATGTCTACTTAATATAGGCATAACCACACTGTAGCACAGGACTGCAATCTCTACAGTTGTTGCTGCCATCAACGGTTTTGAATTTCCAAGTTTGAGGTGCAGAAAGTGACGGTGAACATTACTGTCTGTGACACATATTATTATTATTTTTTTCATAGCTATGAATTATGATTCGTGAAAACTCCTGCGTGTCTCCGCTCATCTGATTACGCATCAGAAAATATTTTATCCAATCTTTGCAGTGATTGCACGCATACAAGTAAATAACTTATGAGCTTCAGTAAATATAGCAAACACAATTTAAATAGTTTATTGAGATACTGAAATATAAAGTAAACAGATGAATTAAGCAATTACAGATGGCATTGAGTGACATGTACAAAATTTAAATTGTTCGAGTAGCTTAAGTCATAAAGGCATGTTAACAGATGTGAAGATGAGTCAATGCA
>KB308820.1:169547-182259 GCA_000328365.1 Capitella teleta | reverse complement strand
GAAATAGCAATTATGACTTTTTCAAATGCCGATATCTCTATGGTTATGTAAGTTGTGCACTTGAAATTCGCAGAGTATATGCCACGCATACACCTCTTACGAAATCCTGATTTCAAATGCAGTTGCTTGAAGTTCAAGATCATTGTGGTCATTAAAGCATTTAATTGCAAAATTGATTTTTTTTTTAATTCGTTTGATCATTAAACTTTTGTTGTCATCAAATTTGGCCAATTATGACGTTCTTTAATTGACTGTCTGGTGGTATACTGCAATGATAATTGGCTTAGCTTATTTCAATATGAGTCCACGGCACACAGCAAGTCTACTGGGCTGAGCCCAGCTGACCTCTGCTAAAGCCATAAATATGTCAACTTCTGTCAACATGCAGATTGAGTTTGAACATGTGCCGTATTGGACTGTTCTGCACAGCTTGTATGCTGTAATATTAACAACCCTTGTAATTGTTGAATTGCATTGGTTTTCATCATATGTTAAATGATAATGTAAAGTCATTTCAGGGGGAAATACATATCTATATAGCTCAATGGTTGCGCAATTCTGCTGTAAATCATAAATTGAAGCATATACTATAGTTTGGCATCATGAACTATTATTACTGCAAATACGTCGTTTCCTTGATCAAAGTTCATCATTAGCTTAATTATTAAAAATTTTCCTTGGTCACATCTCTGATTGATTCTTGTTCTTTTTTTTCTTTTCTTTTTACTGTGAAACAGCAAATTTTGGGACGCGGTAATGTTCGCGTTTTTTTTGTTGCGGATCCATTTAAAGTAGTTTTATGTGCCTGGTTTTGGACACAATTTGGTACCAGGTTCTACCTTACATGACTCTGCAGCGCCTGTAGCTCCCCAAGGGTAGCGGAGTAGTTCCCACGTGTGCACTACGCTACGGCTTGGGGAGCTACAGCGCCTGGTACCTTCATAAATTTCATTACAAGCGTAGAATTCCAGAAATCGTGTTTCGCAAAATGGACTTGAATGCGTTTACCGTACAGTGAGACCCCTCAGTCTCGCTGTAGTATGTCAGCTATGTATCATTGTATGTATGTATGTCCCTTACAGCTTACCAGTAAACCTACTCACAATTTTGATTAACTTATACAGTAGAACCTGTGGTATACGGACAGCTGAAAATCCAAGAGAAATTGTCCGCATACCAGAGTTGTCCGCATAAACTTGGCTTGCCTGCTACCGAGTCGGGGTTGCTCCCCGCTCCCAAGGGAGCTTGCTTCGATGACTTAAGCCCCACCCCCGGTGACCACGTGATTAATGTGGAATGAGTCATTGGCCAAGACAACCAGTTGTCTTAGTTCACACGGGGAATGCCACGCCCATTTTAAACAATCGAAATCAACTTGAAGAAAACCCTAGGATTGTTGTGACATCCAGTTAAATATGAGATGAAAGGGATTACATAATCAAAGAAAAGAACAAAACTGAATGCATTGATACGGCGCCATGCAGACGCCGGGATTAAAGCGTTCAGTTAATCACTTGAACTTCCCGTGACTGACGACCGCGCTGCCGGGCTCCGATTTTTTTAGATGTACGAACTTTTGACACATGAATATTAATAAGGTTCGCATTTAGCCAATCAGCTTTGGCGTTTGACCATACTCCCAGACATGAATATTAATCATTTCAACATGAATAATAAACAGTTCAAGAGAATAAAGATAAAAAAAAAATCTAGGCTCTATTTTTATTGCTGCATGGTGGTGTAATGTTTAGGTGTACTTCTCAATTAGTAATATATTCGACAGTGAACTGTTTCATTTTCACTAAATGCACTCACTTCGCAGAACGCTGCCGTAGTAGCATTTTGTTACTTGCACAGTTGGTTAAATAAGTTAATGGAAAGAGACATTGTTTTATTGTTGAAATTATATGACCGAAGTGTAAAACATGTTTTCATCACTATCGTTTTAGTATAATAATGCATGGTAGAATAGAATATTACACGCATGAATTAAAATAACCCAAAGTGTTACTAGTACATTGTTACAGCCATTGCGACAAGTACAACACATCGATCGCGATGAGACGATGGCCCTTATTGGTCGAACACAGAGCTCGGTCCTAATTGGCTAAAGTTGTACCTCATTAATATTCATGTGTCAAAAGTTCGTACATTAAAAAAAATCGCTGCCGGACTATACATCAAAAATACATTGAAAATACTGTCCGCATATCGCCATGGAAGGCTGTCTGCTGTCCGCATAACACAATGAGGTCCCTATCTTTTAACATTACGAGACGTATTGCCAAAGAATTTCGTCCGAATACCACAAATGTCCGCATAATCCCTGACCATATACCACAGGTTCTACTTTAGCCATATTGTGTGGGGATGATGATCTAATTTTCAATATAGAGTCTTTGAACGAGATTAAATTTTGATGAGACTCAGAAGTCAGTGAGTCAGTCTTAGCACCATCATAATTGATCATCATTAGTGATCATAAGGTGATGCACTTTTTTTCCCGTTCTTTTATTACAAATACGTTAATATTTCAGTCGTGCCCTCTTCTCCTGCGCGTGTTCTGCAACAACAGTCGTCACCATCCAATGAGTGAATACGCCAGAGGTCAGACTCCAGCTAACGAACTCCAGATCTACACATGGTCAGTGTTGTAAACCACGCTCACTCTGTGTTCATTTAACTCTGCGTTCATTTAACTCTGCGTCTTCCCAGGATGGACGCCAGTCTGAAGGAGCTCACAAACCTGGTGAAGGAAGTGAATGCGGACGCTCGTCGCAAGGGAACTTTCTTTGACTTCAGCGTGGTTTTCCCAGACGCCCGCTCTCCCCAGTACAGGATGCGGGAAATTGGAAGCACATGTGCCGGAAGGAAGGGCTCTGATGACGCCAAGACCCTCGCTGGCACCAAGTTCAAGATTGGAGATTATCTCGACATCGCTATCTCACCCCCGGGGCGTGGGGGAGGTGGAGGTGGACCCCCCGGAAGAGGAAGGATGCGACCGTATTGAATGTGTTTTTTGTAACGTCTGAAATAAAGTCTTTTTATGTGTGTATTCATTTGCCTTTCCTTAGTTTGTTGGCTTAAGTTTCATTTTAGGGGCACCGGATAGCGCAGTGGGTTAAACCGCTGACTACAATCCTATGCCGACCGTGGGGGTCGAGGTCCCGGGTTCGAGACCCGATCAGGCCACGGGCGTTATGATTGTGAATTACAATTGTAATTCTTCGGTGACTCTGCAGTGCTGCCCAACTGCGTAACAAGGCCGGGCGCTGTGTACTACTGTCTATGGTGGTATGCAGGATAAAGAACCTTTGGGATTTATCGATAAGAGTAGGGGGAAACCCCGGTCCCGGGCCTTCTGTTCTGGCGCCCGTATCACCCGAACGGGTTGGGTGGAGCCGTAAAACCCCAATCACTCACTCACTTAAGTTTCATTTTATTTTTCTCCAACCCTGTACGCTGTAGTCTTGATGTGCTCTTCAATACGGTATAATGCTTGTTTAAATTAAATAAATAATTCTAAAACTCCAAGGCCCCTCTGTCGATACAGTGCATTCAGATACCTGTTAAAATTGTGGTCGGTTAATATTGAGGTACGTTATGATTTGACGGTTTTCGCCGTTTCTCGACCGAAATCCGTGTCAACAATTGGAGCGAAGACCGGTGCCTGGATCGGAGGTCGCTACACACCAAGTCACTCCCAGCGTCAAGACTCCTAAAATGGGCGATACCCTGAGGTTTGACGGCAAAGTAGCCCTGGTCACTGGCGCTGGCGGCGGTAAGATGCAAACTGTCACGGCTTAAAACTTTAGTACTCAACTTTCGCCTATAGACTAGAGTGGTAGACTAAGTTACTGAGAGTAGCTAGTACATTGTGTTATAATTAGTCTTATCTGCTTATTAGTACTAATAGTAGTATAGACTGACCGGAGCTATTACACACTACACAGTGGCAGCCTACCCTTCTGCGCGGGGTACCGGATAGCTCGGTGGGTTAAACCGCTGACTACAATCCAATGCCGACCGCGGGGATCGAGGTCCGGGTTCGAGACCCGATCAGGCCACGGGCGTTATGATTGTGAATTATAATTGTAATTTGCTATAATTGTAATTCTTCGGTGACTCTGCAGTCACCAACTGCGTAACAAGGCCGGGCGCTGTGTACTACTGTCTATGGTGGTATGCAGGATAAAGAACCCTTGGGATTTATCGATAAGAGTAGGGGGAAACCCCGGTCCCGGGCCTTCTGTTCTTGCGCCCGTATCATCCGATCGGATTGGGTGGAGCCGTAAAACCCCATCACTCACTCACCTACCCTTCTGCGCGTTGTCTTTACTCTTTACCATTATTAGTTTATATTAAGGTTTTCGTAACCTTGTTTACAGTTTTCCCTTTCACTCCTCAGACTTTACTGTTTAGTGACTTTACTTGAGTTTAGCACTAAATTGAATTACCTGCCCCAGTGTAGCTGCTATTGCGTGTGCTCCGTGTTGCTGCATGGTGAGCTATCAGTCAATGAACTGTCGTACAGACTGACTGATGAATGGGGTGAGGTTTAGATCCATGGACAAGGTGCATACTCTCGCTGTAGTTGGTACTTATTATTTAAATGATTACTCACAGCTTGCTCCCCAAGCCGTAGCAGAGTCTATAATACAAGTGTTGCTCCACTACCCATGGGGAGCTAACTCATAGCTATAACTTTGCTAGACTACAAAATGAACCCCCTTGTATATTTTTTTTTGTCTCAAGCTCAAAAGTTTATATACATAAGTTTATATATACATGTACGAGACTTTGTGCAAAGGTTTATTTCTGAGTGGCACCTTGACCTTTGTTACATTTGATGACCCACTTTATGCCATTTGACATAAACTAATGTGCGCCTAACTTCTTAGGACGTGACAAGGGGGGGGGCTTATTTAACCTCGGAATCCTGAAGCAACTAAGGCTTATGTGGTCCAAGGAGGTAATTAAGCAGGAGTTAACTGCCTTACCCAAGGGCACAAGGTTGATGGCTGGCTTCGAACCGGCAAGCCCTTTCGAGGCGAGCACGCTAACCACTCGGCCACCACCTCTCCAATCGATGCTTATTTGGGGTTTAACAAAAAGACCTTTGTTTGCTCAGTTGATTGCGGAACTGATAGTCGAGATGATCGAGTGAGCTGGAACCTCACATGCATGATGAACCATCAAGGCCTTTATTGGATGCATGTGGATTGTTTATAACAATTTCTATTTCTTTTGTACTTTTATAACTTGACTGTACTATGTTTGTATTATTTTTGTATTGTGTTACCATCATGATAATCATTCAATTCTCACTCATTTCGTGGCATACATATGTTACGTTCAGTTATGAACTTCGTATGTCTCCTGACCCTTGTCGAATAAATCTATCTCTCTATCTATCTATCTATCTATCTATCTATATAAATTTAAACATGTGATTATTATTGTGGTTCCTTATTACGGCAATCTTTCCTCAATTTTTATTTATTTATTTATTCTCAGTTTCTTCACATGACTAAATTTCACCATTAAATATCAAAGAAAATCACTTAGAGAGCTGGAATTTTCCACAGGTCTTTTTCACTGATTATGATTATTGGGCGTTACGTTTTGCATTTTTGAGGCTATTTCCGTTCTATTTCATGGCAGTTGCGTGTATTCGATCAATTTCTACCAGCTTACAATTTCAGCCCCAGTCATCCGATGCAAGATAAATATTAAATGATACTTTAAACAAAGTAATAATTGCAACATATCCCCTCTATAATTAATATAAATTGATGAATTGTGTCATTAAGAATAGAATCCCATTATATTGGTGTTTAATGAAACACGAATAATCATGTTGTAAGTTGGAATATAAGCAATGTAATTATTGCTTTCTTGCAATTCCGATTGTTGCTGGATTTTGAAATGTTGTCTTGTTGGCAGCGTGTGTTGATTGGCAGAGCTTCCTCTGTCATCAGTGAGTGAACTTATTCGTCGAAGGCGAGATTTGTCCCAAGAACGAACGTCAGTTGTCATCTGGCATATTGATAGCGAGGCAGGTCAATGACTGAATGAGTGTATGTACGGTTAGCCAATATCTTCCATACGCTTTTCATCGGTGTCCATAAATGACGTAGAAAGCAAAGTAAACGCCATGAGAAGACTCCCTACAGAGAGTCTTTGGTCATTTGGGTCAAGACTGGTTTATTCAAGGGTGCGAGTACTTTATAAAAAATGATGCAGTGATATCACAGTCACTTAATCCAAATTGAATGAGAGGAGATATGACTTGTATATATCTGGCATACATGGAAAAAAAATCTGCCTTATCAGTGATAATCTTTGGTCGAGAGTGCGAGACCTTAGAGCAAAGGTCCAACTTTATAACTTGTTGATAAAGTCGCTTGTTCTTTTGACGATGTTCACTGTTGATCATGGGTGATTTGAGGTTTGACGGCAAAGTTGCTCTCGTCACTGGCGCAGGGGGAGGTAGGAGAGGTTCCTTACGAGTCATTTGTTACCCTGATTTAACCTGATTTAACCTGATCATATTTGGTCTGTTTAGTCTTTTTTCAGGCATTTAGAATGTCAATTTAGAATACATGTTATTTCATAATACAGTATTATTATACATGTAATACCATCTGGGGTATATTCTGTTTTAATTCTGTAAATTTAATTATACATTACTTAAAATTACATACTGAATTGATTAAATAATTTGTTCCTCTTTTGCAGGATTAGGTCGTGAATATGCGCTTGCACTCGGAGCGAGAGGAGCAAAGGTCGTAGGTCAGTATCGTGGGTTCATCTGTTATCTAGAACTAAGCCAATTTTATTTATTCCTCGGTCACAGTCAACGACCTTGGCGGTGACATCAAAGGAGGCGGAGCCAGTTCAAGACCGGCCGATCTGGTCGTTGAAGAGATCCGTTCCAAGGGAGGCGTTGCTGTTGCTAATTACGGTATTATTGGAGAAACGTGCGGACTTGCTCATTAGAAATTCTTCTGTTTCAGACTCCGTTGAGGATGGCGAGAAATTAGTGCAAACGGCACTGGATAATTTTGGACAAATTGGTCTGTTGTTTCTCAGCGTTAAGAGAAGAACATCGTAAACATATGTTAATGTATTCGTAGATATCGTCATCAACAATGCTGGAATCCTGCGCGATCGTTCGTTTGCGCGAATCTCTGACATGGACTGGGACATCATCCATCGTGTGCACTTGCGAGGTTCCTTCATGGTTTCACGTGCCGCCTGGCCTCATATGCGCAAGAATAAATTCGGCAGGTACCGTATCTGGAATCTGTAACAGTTAAAACCTGCGTCCAATGGTTGATTTGTTTCTAGAATTATAATGACAACTTCAGCCGCTGGAATTTACGGTAACTTTGGCCAAGCAAACTACAGCGCTGGTGGGCGAATGTCTTGCGTCAATTGTTGTCTCATTTTGTTCTTTTTTTTTCTCAGCCAAGTTGGGTATGCTCGGTTTGAGTAACACGCTCGCCATCGAAGGAGCCAAGAATAACGTCCACTGCAACACAATTGCTCCGATTGCAGGATCACGACTCACAGAGACGGTGATGCCCCCTGGTGAGTCATTCCTGAACCAGCATGCGATCGGTCATCTCACGGGTGATTTGCAGATATGATTGAGGCGTTGAAACCCGAATATGTGATGCCTCTAGTGCTATGGCTGTGTCACGAGGACTGTGAAGATTCAGGAAAACTGTACGAATGTGGTGCTGGGTGGATGGCTGCATGTGAGTGCAATCACTCACTCACTCACTCACTCAATTGCTCAATCAATCATTCACTCAATCAATCAATCACTCACTCACTCATATCTTCCAGTGCAATGGCAGCGAACCAAAGGAGTGGTTGTCCGTAAACCAGGTCAGCCTATGACCCCTGAAGCAGTGCGTGACAACTGGAGCGCCATCAACGATTTCTCAGAATACACAAACCCCAGCAACATCGCAGGTAAGAGTATTTCAACCCTAGTTGAACCACTGAATGAAGTACGCTTGCAGAGGCGAATGCTACGATGTACGAGGCCATGACCTCCATGGCAGAGCACGCTCCGTCCTCCAATAACACTTCTGCCATTGAACCTGTGAGTTCCAAACTGTGAAATTAATCAAAATTATTATAAATTTACTAATAAATTTTATAAAACAAAATCTCTGTGTTTGGGTTTTTCTACGGTTAAACTGAGCGCTATTTCAGGACCGAGCGATTGGTTACAACATTCCTGCTGCCACGTTCACTTACTCCGAGAGGGACGTCATCATCTACAATCTGGGAGGTCAGTGCAGCGGCTAATTTATGCGTCTCGCACTCTGACCTCTGACCTCATGAACGAGTATGCTGAAATATTCGCTGTTCAACAATGGCAGCTGGAGTTGCTCCGATAGCTGTCGGTCTATTGATATATTTATATACTGCTCCTTGGTGATGCATCTCACAAAATCCCACATCTGATTTCCGATGATTTTGAGCTGTTTTCCAACAGGAGTGTATCCTTAGTATTATTAGAGAAGAGAAGATTAATTTCAAAACAGATTAATTAATTGACACTGAAAATATGTAGGCAGGTAGGCCCAGTGCTACGTATACTACAGGTATGGATTGTAAATCACATTGTAAATTACATCTCTTGATGCATATACGGTGCACTCGCTAATCATGTACTGACCAAGCTGATTTCCAGTTGGGGTTTCCACTCAACAAGAGGACTCGTTGAAGTTCCTCTTTGAGATGCACCAAGACTTCTGCGTTCTACCGTCCTTCATGGTCATTCCATCGATGCTCGGTCTCGGAGGAATCTCCAGCGTCCCTGGATTAGATATCAACCCCATGATGGTGAGAATTATTGATGGATTTATTGATGGAATTATTGATTGATTGAGCTCAGATCCTCCACGGTGAACAATATCTCGAGGTTTTCAAACCAATTCCAACTGAAGCATCGTTGACGTCAAAAGCGAGCATAGCGGACGTCATGGACAAAGGATCCGGAGCTGTGATCCTCGTCAACGGTTTGTTCGTTTACCCACAATCCTCTGTATCTATCCCATAATTCCAGTGGACATTTTTGATGAGCAAGGAGAGAAGATTGCCTTCAACCAGTCGGCTATTTTCGTGCAGCAAGCGGGTGGTTTTGGTGGCAAAAGATCAACGCGCAAATCCATCCCTCCTCTGAACGCCCCAACCAGAGCCCCCGATGCAAGCATCCGGGAGAAAACAGGCGTTGACCAGGTGAGCTGCATTTGCGCTGAGTCAGCGCTTACAGCGTTCTGTATTGCAGGCGGCTCTTTACCGCATGTCCGGGGATCGCAATCCTCTGCACATCGACCCAAGTTTCGCTGCGGTTGGAGGTGGGACTGGAGTTTTGGTGATTTTTTTCCGCCATGTTTGATTGCAGGTTTCTCTACTCCGATCCTGCACGGTTTGTGCTCCTTTGGCTACGCTGTACGTCACGTGTTGAAGCAGTATTGCGATAACGACACATCGAGATTCAAGGCTGTCAAAGTAGATCGACTTGATCGTTTTGATGAATTGCCAAAAACGTTTGTTATTCAGGTCCGCTTCTCCAAACCTGTTCTCCCGGGAGAGACGATTCAGACCGATATGTGGAGAGAAGGCAACCGAATCCACTTCCAATGCAAGGTAAGAAAAGCCTCCGTGTTGATTGCTCCGATTGATCTTCCTTGGCAGGTGGTTGAGAGTGGCGCCACCTGCCTGTCCGGTGCCTACGTTGATCTTCACGGCGTGGGCGCTGCACCTACATCGGCAGCCGATCCCTCAGTGAGTCATCACGATTTAAATAAATACAAATCGAAATAATTTATTAATTCAGAGCTTGGCCAGCGCTAAGATATTCGATGACATCGCAAAACGCGTCTCGTCCGACCCATCGTCAGCGAAGAAAGCGAACGCAGTTTTCGTCTTCAACATTTCCAACGGTGGCAAAACATGCACATGGAGTGAGGCGTGAAATAATATCGCTCTATATATATAACGCTTATTTCTGTGATTCAGCGGCCGATTTGAAATCTGCTCAACCGAGCGTTTATCCGGGAGAACCCAAAGGCGTCAAAGCACAGTGCACGGTCTCCATGAAGGACGAGGATTTCGTTGCCATGGCGCAGGGAAAACTCAATGGTCAAAAGGTCAGCTTCCTCGCTGCAGTGCGTTACATGAATTTTCTTCCCGTAGAAAGTGATTTTGTTGTAAGATTGAGTGAATTCATAGCGTATATCAACACCAACAAACGCTAAACAGCCTCTTTTTTTTTCTTCTACCTTTTAGGCTTTCATGACGGGAAAACTAAAAGTGAAGGGAAACATGATGTTGGCGCAGAAACTGGGCAGCCTTTTCCAAACGCCCTCCAAACTCTAATTTCATATATTCCAATAAATGAATAATTCTGTTGCATGGACATTTTTTAATGATGATTGCATTCCGTAATGATCTGGGTGATAAAAATGACTAATCGAATTTTGCTCTTCGAGCGATGAATTTGTCGACGTTAATTTTCTTGTGGTGAACTATTGTTCCGTTGTAGATGCAGTGGATGGTTGTATTGTTGTCATACTCAAGATCTGGGAGCAGCTGAAAACAAAGATAAAATAAAATAACCCGACCCAAGAAAACTACACAATCCATAGAGAAAAGAACACAGAGCCTGGCTCTTTATATGCAGTAGTCACCAAACCATTTAAGACTTGTAAGCCACTTAAAGAGCCTATTATTTGAAGATTAAAAAACTGAAATGATATAATATTCACGTACTTTTGGAGTAAGCAGGAAGTATTGCGAATTGCGTTGGCTGCAAACGGTGTTCATGATGATTTCAAACACGCGGCGTTCGTTATGTGGGTCCATTCCTTGGTTGATTTCATCCACGCATCGGAACGGCACTTGGGTGAGCGACTGTAGGGACATGACGTACAGCACTGTAGCCACGCTCCTCTCCCCTCCACTTTGGTGCTGGGCCGTCAGTTCCCGAAGACTCTCGTTATCGCGATATTGCACTTTGATACGAATTCCATATTTTTCATAATCATCCTATAGAAATTAAATATTATTTTGTCAATATTCCTTTCCGCTTCTGGCAAACAACCTGCTGGTCAGGAACCTTTAAATCGACTTCACCCGCACAATTCATGGATTGGAAAAAATTTGAGAAATTCTCGTTGATTCTTCCAAGCAGTTGGTTCAGAGGGTGCAGCCAATTTTCTCGAGTGGCTTGGATCGTCTCCTGGTGCAGTGTCAATTTCTCCTTTTTGTCGTCTGTTTCCTTGCGTAATCGTTCGATGCGAGTTTTGCGTTGGTTATACTCTTCCAGTACCTGTGAAGAAGACATGAGATGAAGGAAGAGAAAGCAAGAGAGAGCACCAACATTGGCGTTTTGGCTTGTGGCGCAGTCGGCTCTTGCTTGAGCTTGATAAATGGCAGCCGTCAACTCTTGAATTGTGTTTGGCAGAGGTTGGAAAGACTACGGGAAGAAGTTATTATGATGCCAAAGCGAGAATCGTCCGCCTCACAGTCAGCTGAGCCTGGCTGAGGTTTTCCTGAGCTGCGATGCCCACAGCTTTTTTCGCGTCCGCAAGAAGGCTCTTTGCTTTCAGTTTGAGACGCTGAACTTCCTCCGAGATGGTTTGCAATTCAGTCTGAAAATTTACGCATGATATTGAAGTTCTTCCACGGGAGGTGTTTCAGTGGGTTTTACCTCCAGGGTTTGAAGAGCGGACGCCTTTTCCCTAATTTCCGCTTCGTATTCGTTGCGTTCCGCCTGAGCGCACGTCAGATCCAACTTGAGCAGCGAGCGATCGATGCTCAAAGCAAGATGCAAAGAGATCTGTTGAAAAAATAATTATGTAACTTCTTCTTTTTTAGATAAAGAACCGAGAGACCTTTTGCGTCATGTTCTTGAGGACAGCCGTCATTTTTGAACGCAGGACTTTGGCTCTCTGCTCCAGATCTGACTTCAGTTGATCTACATTAACGGCCGATTTACGCAAACGATCAACTCTGAATTGAATTAATTAGTTTAATTAAATAGATCTTAACGGATGAAATATTTGGCGCCCACTGATCTTTCTTCATCTGAATCTTCTGAGACAACTGGCGCTGGTCATTTCTTTTGTTCATCAGCTCTTTCTGAAGCGGAGAACAAAATTCAGAGGAGGTGGGAGGAGGTGGGAGAAAATTAAACCTTCTGGGCTCGGAGCTCCTCCAAATTGCATTCCAATTGCCGTTGCTTCTGCATCAAATCCCGAATTTCTTCTTTTGCCGCTTCGATGCCATTTACCAGAGTCTAGAAGACAACAACAACAAAAAAAGAGCAAGGAGAAGAGATGGTGAATTAAACGAAAATTTATGCAAAAGCACAAAACCTGAATTTGTTTTTTGAGGAAGTTTTCTCTCTGGGTATCAGTAGTCAGACCAAGGAGCTTTGGCATTCTGCCAAAATCATAGAATGATTGATTAAATGATTGAATGATTGATCGCTTACCCTAATTCACTGGAGTTTGTTGATACATTATGGTTCCCGTAACGAGAAACGTGAACCGAAAACTTTAAAAGAGAAGAAAGTAAACATGAAACGACTCAAAGAGTTGAACAGAGGAATATCGTGAATTCATTAAAATTTTCAAAAAGTTTTGCGCTGAGATTCGACAGAAGATGGAAGTTCAACCAA
>KB308820.1:156746-169261 GCA_000328365.1 Capitella teleta | reverse complement strand
GCTACGTCTCTCTTGGCGATCAACGGAGCATGCTCCTTCTTCGCCACTTTTAGTCGACCTTCAATCGCAATTTTGGCCTCTTTCTTGGCCTGCAACTGCTGACGACTTGTCTCGTATTCCTGTCACCGGGACGCTTGTTATTCATCGCATAAGACGTGCCGCATGTACTTACCACCCAGTATCTCTTTTTGGTTAGGAGGTCCACTTCCTCCAAATGGCTTTTTCTCAACTTGTAGCTTTCCACATCTGGTTCGAGGCGCTCATTCTTCTCTTTTTCCACCTCCAATAGTTCCTCACTGCGCTCAAACTCCTGCTTCAATTCGCGCTCTTTGCCCCTTGCCGACTTTCATCCACCTTGAGAAGAGGAAAAAATACAAATAAAAATTCACATAAATAAATTCGCACAGAATTTCTCACAGCCATTTCTGTATTTTCCAGCAAATCTTGCTGACTCATTTTCGCAAAATCCGCAACTTTATCTTGGGGCAAAAATTGACAGAGATTCGAAACCTGAATCTTTAGCGAACGAGTGAACTCCTCAACCTAAATAAAAAAAAAGAGACCTCAAAATGACCATCGACAACCATTCTTCCACGTACCTTTTTCAAATTGACCTTGGCGCCATCCAACACCCACAGGTCAGGGCCGCTTCTCCGGATCGTTCTCTGCACGACGTGGTTCCTGCCCGTCCCACGAAGTTCGATTTCAATCGTGGCGCTTTCCGTTCCGTGCTTAATAAACTCCGACGCCTGTGCCGCTCGACTGAGAACCGAAGTTTTTCCAGCCAGGCCGAGGCAGATGGCTGACACCAGGGACGACTTGCCAGTCCCATTTGGTCCTATTATCACATTCAAGTGGTTACCTGGACAAACTTCAAGGCTGGAGTATGTGCTGAAAAATATATATGGCTTTATGGTGATTCAACATTCAGAAGGGAAACTGAAATTCATGACTAACTTGGGATATTTAATTTTGGACATGGATTAATTTGTTAGAAGTTAAGCATGATCAATCTGGTTTCACCCAATATGACGGGTCAAATATGAAAATATCCAAAAAACCCATCGGAGTTTTTGAGTTCGGAGTTACGAGCCTCTCTACTCTAGTTATAATTATTATCGATATCAAATAATCAATCAATGATAATCTATGATCAATCTAATGTTGTTCCTAGACTCCTATTACTATAAAGATCAGCCCCACAGATTATGGCTAGTATACGGAGTTATCATGATTGATCAATCAAGAGTCTTGAAGAGACTGGAGTTTAAAAGACTCATTTACAAATTACTCATTTACTCAAATTACTGATTTAGTGATTACGCCATTTACGGTCTCTGTAATTGGTAAATCGGTCTGAGTCTGTGACATTCAATCATTAATGAAATAATGCCTTGAAATTAAATCATAAAATGATGAAATGTCATGAATAATCAACGAACATAAATCCAATATTTACACGAAGTTTTCGAGTTTAATGCGAGCGATTGAACCTTCCATGTTTACGTCGCATTTGCCGCCTTGGTTCAAATGTTTCACTTTCGGTTTTGAAGCTGCGTTCATATAAAATAACGAAAACAGAAACGTTTGAATTTTATTTTATCAGTTAAAGCTTCGTTTGACGACATGTTCCTTGTCGCTTAGCCGTTGACACACTAGAGTCCAAAGAAAGCCGTTTAATTTTAATTGGCTAGCTTACATGTTATTAACTGCTTATGGCTGAGCCGAGTAGATAGACTACTTTTGTTTTATGGGATCAGTTGATAATTAACAAATGCGACCCAGATAGGTATTTATTGATTGCATATAAGAATCAAACAATATAATGAAATATATATTATTATAATTATACATATAACAATATTTTATACCTTTTAAAGCGATGAGGACTCCTCCCGTATATTTCGGCTCAGAGAAACAGAGGCTGCAGCCTGCATGCAAACAGGCGTGCACAATGGCACTATCACCAAATCTGCACCTTCAAACCAAATTCTTTCTGTGATACTCTATATTAATATTTAGTAAATATCCACAAATACTTTCATGAGAAAAAAAAGCCACTTGAGTTATTTACCACAGAGATCTTAAGACTTACTATTTTAACATTGCATTTTCTAGTATTTAACGATTTTCCTTTTTACCTCTGTTTGTACAGCGCATTTGAATGTTCTTTGATATTGCTGAAAATGCGTTTTAAATGTAATAAATGAAATGAAATGAAATGAAATATTAACTTATGATGCTAACAAAACATCCACACATTTCTCCTTCAGAGTTATAGTGAATACAGATAATTGACTCAAATTGAACATCATTTAATAATGCTAAAATATGTTAAGGGCATCTCACAAGTTCGTCAAAATATCCTTTCGTGATGATGCATTAGGATAGGATAGGAAGTTTATTTTGGAAAACAACAATGAACAAAAGGTAAAATGACATAGAATTGTGGAATGGCTTGTTGTTTCCCAAGGAGCTGACATTAGGCTTAAAAGCCTTTTTTGGAGAACGGCCAGCTCCAGGTGCAGAAAAAGAATAAGAAGAAGGTGCAGTACAGGGAAGAAGAGAGAAAGGAAAGAAAAGAGAAAAAAAAGTATAAGATAGCAAAAGAAAGGTAAATGAATAAAAAAATAAAGAAAAGTTCCATCTTGCCTATTATTGTTGTGTGTTGATGTAATTGCTTAAGTGTTTTGTGAATGTGTGTATAGTTGAATGCAAATGTAATTTTAGTGTCTGAGGAAGTTGATGAAGTTTGTGTGGTCCGTTGTAGAGAAATGTATTTTGGCATTATGTGCTTCGAAAAAGGGGA
The DNA here is from genome assembly GCA_000328365.1 of Capitella teleta. Taxonomy (NCBI): domain Eukaryota; kingdom Metazoa; phylum Annelida; class Polychaeta; family Capitellidae; genus Capitella; species Capitella teleta. The sequence continues at coordinate 166,452 of KB308820.1, read as the reverse complement.
ATTTCAGTGTTTAATTGTCGTGTGCTTACGTTTGTGTTAATTTGTCTTTGTGGAAAGAGATGTTGTATTTCTGTGGGTGCAATGTTGTTATTTACTCGATGAATTAGTTTCAAAGTTTGTAAATCTATTAGTTGTCTGACACTTAGTATGTGACTGGATTTGTATAGTGGTGGAATGTGTGCATCATAAGTTGCATTGTGTATGTACCTTAGTGCTTTTCTTCTGTTTGATGGTGATGCTATGAAGGTGTTTTTGTAAACAAAGTTTTTGTTATCTGTAATTATTGTAAACAAAGTTTTGCGCAACATTTCGTCAATGCTTATTTGTTAAAAATATTCCGAATATCTTATGGGATGTAACCACAAAAATGATTATAATTAATTGGTTATTTATGCGATATAAATTTAGATAAACAACACTCATCGAATGAGTTGAATGCACCTGATTGCAAAGATCATGAATGAAAATTAAGCGATTTATGACGTCGTGTCATAATTTCGCAATTATCAATTATTTGAAGATAATTAACTAAAATAAAAGACATATAATTATCAAGATAAGAGCTTTAACTTTAAATGAAAATTATATTGGGATCCATTGTGCAGTTTTACAGAAAAAAAGAGTCTTTTTGTAACACAAGGTTGAAAAATCCCTATTAAAATAAAATCGTTGAAATGTGCTCGGAACTTGCGCTACGTGGACACTCAAGTGTTGGAGTAAATCTGAGAGACCTGATGTATATGTTTGAGGTGCAGCCTTCATAACTTGATAATCATATTGTAAACAATACTCTCCAAATGTAAAGATTTGTAAAGTCTGGGAAGAGCAGGCCGACCAACAGTGCCAAGCCGCATGTCACACCATTGTGGAGTTGCTATATAGTATACGCGAATGCAGCTTGGTATCTCCACTAACTTTACATGAAGTTGAGGCCCTGCTGCTTAATGTTTGCACCGAGTGACCTGTGTTTGTTTCTCTTATTCTTTTTTTTTTCTTAATTTTTCTTTGCCTCGTTTATTTGTTTGCTGTTGTTGTTTTCACTATTGTATTAATTTTTCTTTGACAAAAAACTGTAATTAAGCATGTTACGAATAAAATGATGATGATGATGATGATGATTACTTGTAAATATACGTTTGGATCTTTTTGTATATCTGATTATGTGTATGTTACCCAGTACTTTTAGAAGAAATGACAAATCGGCCTCTGAAATCAGGGACGGCGATGAAAACTTGCTTGATCTGTTGATGCTCGCATCGTGCTCGTACAAACGTTATCAGCTCTGAACGGTACCTACAAACAAAATGGCGACCAAAGAAGTTGTCGCTGCGGGATTTATTGTGTTTCGTCGTATTCAGTCTCAATTACAATATCTCATCATGAAACATTCGTACGGCAATCACTGGACGCCTCCAAAAGGTCCAATAATCCATCTGATAATCACCTCAGCACGTAGAGTACATTGAAAATCATGGCGCACTTTCCCCGTCATAACGCACTTCATTGCCTCCTCTTCATTTCACATTTGCAGGGCATGTGGATCCGGGCGAGGGGGAACTAGAGGCAGCGTACCGCGAGACTTTTGAAGAAGCCGGTCTCTCAGAATCTGACCTCAAGGTCTTCGAGGGGTGCAAGCAAACTCTAAAGTATGAGGTCAAAGGTCGTCCCAAGAGAGTTGAATACTGGGTTGCTGAGCTGTGTGACCCTGATACACCGGTCAGACTGTCACATGAACACGAAACGTTTGAGTGGCTTCCGTTGGAGAATGTTCTACTACGGGCAGGATTCCAGGAAATGCAGCAGGCGTTCAAAAATGTCGACTCATTTCTAAAAGCGTCTTGACATGAATATAAAACAGACCTATATTTTGCATCTTTTTCTTTCTTCTTTGTCATTATTTGGTAGTGGAATTACTGGAATTGAATGATTGAGACAAAGCAGAGCTTTTTCAATTTTTTATCTGATTAATTAATAACAATTATGTTATAAAACATTTTGCATTTGATCGTTATGGAATATTTCATTATTGACAAATAGAAATTATACAATCATAGTGAAAAAATAAAAATCACCTTTCAACGATTGAAATTCGAACTATACTTAAATGAAAAAAAAAGGATATATTAAATAAAAGAAATTCATAATCAAATATACTTCTTTGTAGCCCATGAAGTTTCTTTTCCTATTAATAAAAAAAAAAGGAAAAAAAAAGGAAAAAAAAAGAAAAAAAAAAAGACTAATAGATTGATTCCACTGACTAATTAAGAGTTCACAAAAAGTATGACTAGTACACGATTTAGTCTAATCAAAAAAATTAGAAAAAAATACATTCAGTTAAACTGGCTGATTTAACAAGAAAACCCTGGTTTGGCATATAAAGTTAACTACACAGTAATAAATCTGTATTCAAGTATCTGGAAAAAAAGAAAGACTAACAAATATATTAAGGCAATATGTTCAATCAGCAGTTGATTTCAACACACAAAAAAATCCTCTAAGGGGGCAGAAAAACAATAAATTATAAATAATTTCCCAAGCCAAGAGAAGTTAAAGGAGATCGAGAGAAAAAAAGTGAAGCTATACACCAGAAAGATTCGAAGAGACTAGCACCAGGCAATGAAGAAACTTCTGACTACAAAGATAATACATTAAACTCATAGATGTTTCATAGAATTGTGCTGCGATCGGCCAACTGATTCAGAGTCCTTTCCTTTTCACGGAAGCATTTAGAACACAGGAAGTCGGTGATTTCTGAGCCGTAATACTCGCAGTCCAGAGTGACGCACTTAGCCTGAGGGTCCTTATAGCTAGATTTGTGCGAGTCCTGACCTTTCGAGTTCACATTTACAGAGGTCACGTACTTCCCTTCCACGGGGAAGTCACCGTTCACCGAGAATTGTTGCAACACATTTTTTTCTTCCAAATGTTTCGCAAACTCCGGCCTGAGTCCTGGTTCCGCTTCCCACTTCTCCTCTGCCTCCTTCAAATTGTTCCGTACGATAACGGCTGTGCCCGGCTCCGGCTGAGCCAGTGAGAGCGGCTCGTCGTAGAAGGAAGATCGTGCCAGCACGACCGAAGCCTGCCTGCCGTGTTTCGTGTTGTTCAGTGACTCATTGTTGAGCGCTGCTTGCTCTGAGTCGGGATGCAGGCCGCCCAGGTTATGCTGTTCATCCGAGTACGTGTAGAAGCGCGACTTTCCGCTGGTCACCAGCGTATTCTTCCGCTCAAACTCCTGCTGTTGAGCCTGGCTCACGGTCAGGCTGCCTTTCTGAGCCTCGTAGCAGGCGCTGCACAAGTAACTGGTTGCCGCAGCTCCGAGTTCGGAGCAGTCCGGATTGATACAGCGCTTGAGCCTCTGTTTCATCTCAACGTCCTGCTGCCTCCGTATGTCTCGATCCTGATGAAAACGCTGCTCGGCCGCCGATAAATAATTGTCCATCATCTGCTGCTGGTACTCGAGCCGTTTGTGCATGAGCAGCGCGCACAGGACGTGGTCTCCGGTGGACAGATCTCCGGTCTTTGTGCTCTGAGTGACGCTCCCCACTGACGGCTTATGCCTGCGGAAAGTGAAATTCTTTTTTATTTTCTTGCTCATTGTGCGACCGATGCTGCCAAACGACTTGGCAACGCTCTGCATCCGCGCTTTGCTTTTCTTCAGCTCCACGCTGTTGTTCCTCGTCAGCGGCGGTTCAGATGACCAGCTGTTGCACCGGGGTCTTCCAGTCGCCTCGTCATCGTCCTCGCCCACGGCCAGTGGCGCCTTGGGTATGAGCACACGCTGCACCTCGAGGTATCGCGAGATGACCGCCAACTGGTCATCGGTGGCCAGTTCCAGGTTGTTGACCTTCTGCGGGTCGAGCTCATCCCGACCCCAGACGAACTGCGGACCAGGATCAACGAGGAAATGAACGGGAAGCAGACGGAACTCCGGATCAACGAGAGGGCAAGCGGCTGGAAAGAGAAATGCATCAAGTGCTCACACAAGCAGCAACTAACCGGCCGGCCTAACAGCGGACGCAGTGCCTTCCATGGGAACCAGAGCGGAAAAGTGTGCAGCGTCGTATGTCAGCAGCAAAGGGGAGCGGTGACAGTGGCAAGGACTGCACTCGAGGGGAAGGTAGATGCCTCCGAAGGGAATCGGAGCCAGAGCGTCACCGTTTGAGTCTTTCAGGATCGTGTCGGCCACCACGATGACAGGACGACGCAGTACGTGCGCCAGAACAAACACATGCAACTCTTCAAGACTTTCGTAGAAAACCTCCTCCGCTTTCTCTCCTGCCAACTGTCGCTCCATCAAACTGTGATGCAATATAATGAATTCATTAATCATTGGTCGGCGTGTGTATTACCCGTTGGTCGTGAGGCTATTGCAGCAGCTGGACGGTCGTTGACCTGGGGCCGTGCGTGGTTCGGATGAAGCTAAGCGCAGAAGAGAGTCCCACTCTGTGCGCCACTCTTTGTCGTCGTATATCAACCCAGACTGAATTCAAGAGCAAAAGCAATTTTATTTTTTGAAGATTTAAAATTTTCATTAGGTAAAAAAACAAAACAAAGCAATAACGGTTAATGGAGGCATAATTCAATAGAATGAAAGAGCTTTGCAGCAGAAAACGATTGCTTCTCGTTCACAGAGGCGAGAAAATGACCTGTTTGTTGAGCAGGGTCTGATGCCAGCGCCACCTTCTCCACAGGGGTCCTTGCGCCTGTGCGTTGGAGAGGGTTGTGTGGAGGGCTTTGCGCAACGTCAGCAATCGGTCATGGAACCCCCACATTCCAAGGGAGGCCGCGTGCAGAAGGCAGTTGCCGTCCCCAGTGGTGGCCAGGGGCAACAGTCTCTGACACGCCCGTATATCCGCCCACCAGTTCAACCTCCCTGCAAAGGCATCTCATCAGCACGATTACATAATCGTTTTAACACCTTCCACACCAGCCTGTTCCAGCGAGACCAGCGTCGATGTCTCGATCAGATCTTTGTGCAGAAAAGCGCGAAAGTCTTCGGGATATTTCGTCAGATCGGGAAGGATGAACGTGTACTCGGGAGTCTCGACAAAGTGTTGAGTGCTTTGTTCGTGGGTCGGTGAATCTCGGTTTTCCACGATGTCCCCGAGAACTAAGTCGCGGGCTTTGTTCACCAACTGGATGTTCTCTGAAGTCTTCGACAGACCACGCAGTAAACGTCGACCTAAGAAAGAACTTAAATATCTGATTTCCCACAAAAGAAACATCTGACTTACTCTGTGAGTTGGGTGATCCGGGGGTCTTATCACTGACCCTGTGCTTGACCTCCGCTTTGAGGGAGTTCATCGCAGGACCCGTGCCCACCTTCAAACCCTGTGCGGCCGATTCAGACGCTGCGCAGTTCTTCTGTGGGCCCACAGGGGGCCTCGCTGAGCACTGGAGGAAGCGGAAGGACTTGACCGCTGCAGCGACATCCCACTGGGAACCTGAACGGGAACGAGATCAATCAAACAGCCTCAGATGACTAATTAGCGCGTAATGAGTCCACAAACAGAGCACCAACAGGTATGGCTCACAACTCACGAGACACTCGCGATATTTGCATCCCAGATCAAACAAAATCACTCTGTCAAAATTACTCTCTTCTCTCACTCGCATATTACACCTCAATCAACGTTTGCGTGTATTTGCAGTTTGCATTATGAATGATTAGTCCTGCGCTGACATTTCGCCCTGGGGGACATTCAGTGACAACATTCCTTCTACTCAGCAATGAATGAATGATTGTATTGAGGATTACCTTGCAGCATGGCGCGGGCATCCTTAACCGAAGATCCTGTTTCAGCCTGAAATTGCTGAATCTTGCCAGATTCCATGTCTTCAGCAGAAGCAGCAGGACGCTTGGCGACTGCACAAAAGCAAAAAAACACACGTGAAAATATTTTCTGTTGGCTGGGGGAGAAGTGGTTCTAGGAAAGACCCCATAAAAATGCCAGAATGGTGAGAGGAGAAAATATGGGAGAGGGAGATTATTGGAGTGGATGGGTTGTTTCATCAACACGCTGGGAGAATTGTCTACAGACGACGATCAAGCACAAGATTATAATCATGACATGGAGGACATGAACGTGATCAGGTTTTACGGCTCAACCCCCTCGGTCGAATCGGATGCCAGGGCAGAAAGCCTTTACTATTACAGATAGATCACAAGGAATACTTATCCTGCATTCGAACTGGGTTAGTCTGCTTGGTCAATTGGCAACTGAAAGGTTGTAATTCAATTTATTAACAACTCAGTCAATTCTCAGGTCAAGGAAATCTGAAGGGTTCAATCATGGAGGTTACAAAATGGGCACTGCAAAAACAACACGCACAAATTGTCATACCCTTCAGTGGGTTTCTATTCGGAGTATTTCCTAAATGGTAACTGAGATTACCAACTACAGGGGCACACACGTGACAAAACATCCGACTTTGTTGTCGTACAGAGTAATCACGAATTATAATGAATTGAAATACTCAATCATAATGCCTTAAAAATATTGTCATGACTACTCATGAGCCTGTTAATTTCAAATTAGCAGAAAATGAACCAAGACAAGCAGTGATATTGAAACAGTGCTTTTATTTAAGATAATTCTTGCCAACATCTTTGGAATCAGTTAATCTCATTCTTTTGCAAATTTCAATTTCCTTCCTTCCAAATATGGCACATCAACAACATGTACTGTTAAATAGCTAAATACATGCCCAGTAATAATTCTGCTTTTCACACTTGAATCTTGATAAACAGCCCCAATGTTCACTGAGTGACTCAGATCAAGATTAGTAATTTAGTACCAAGATTACTTTAAGCACTATGGCACCTAGCAACAGAAAACTCCTCCTCACTTGATCACAAATTCACAAACATGGAGACAATGGATTCTTAATAGGCATATCTATATGTAATGCGTTCACTGTCAAAATATCTATGCCAAAACACTCCATGAAATACGTTTTCTGCATAGCAACTTTTTGGCACCTACTTCAGTGATCAATGAAAGCAGGTCATTGAAATAAATGACCTGGTTAGCATACATACTGGGGTAAAAATGTCAACACAAACAAAGGTCGACGCTGCCTCTGAAAGCGATGGATGGCTCCAAATAAGCAGGAGAGAATCTTCGCCCAGGTGTCTGTCATCATGCAGAAAGCAAACCCATTCACAAATACTGCTTTCATTGACTCATTTATGGAAATTACTCATCTGGATGCAATCCCAATAAATTTATCCATTTATCCAAACATTGCATTATTGTTGATACTTGTTCCGTTGTTTGCAACCAGGGTTTCTGTATCGCAGCTTGCAACCATTGTTCATATGCGCGGCCTTGAAAATCAGTCAAACTGCATTGTTGACAATGAACTTGGATTATTGAGAAAACAGTTTTGACACTTTTTATTGAACCAACCTCAATCAATCCTTCCACTGGCTTTCCCGTCTTAGCAGCACTATATCCGCTTTCATTGGCTGAAATAATTCACAGCTTTGTGAATTATTTTGAGTAAGCTCAACCAGCATGACATGAATGACATGCAAATTTCAATATAGATCAAAGTCCATCCATGTGAATTGTGTGATGAATGACAGTACGAAACTTTGAAATTTGGCTAATTTCCACTTTGTCGATTTGAATGCCTTTCAATGTCTTTGCAAGGAAGCAACTTGTTTTCTCTTTTGTGTTTTTGATGTTAATTACATGTTGGAACCATTTTAATACAGCACTGTTAATTTATGCTACATTGTTTTTCTGTCTGTGGAGTCATTATACACGCATGTGAAATTAACCATGTCCAAGTTAGTTTGGCGACCTAGTGAATACATGTCCTAGCAGACCTACCAGTATAAGATCCTCACTACTTGCACTGTGTTAACATATTTTGGTGGATTTTAGTCGATGGTCGAAAGAAAAAAGAAAGATGCCTTCTCTAATCTCATTTTGTCTTGTCACAAAATCGACAAAGCTCAGAAGCGAAGTGTGTGTTTGCCAAATCTGCTTTCACAACTACTACTGAGTTTCCCGTAACTACTATTCAATATTTGTTTTCATTGAATTTATTGTTTTAGTACAAGGGGCAAGAACGAAGGCAGTAAGAAGGTCGTGACCACATGCATTTCAAGCTGTCAGAGTGAGAGTGCTTGCTGGGTTTAGGGAGTTTGGAGTCAAAGCATTCTTAAGTAGATAAGTCAGATGAATATGGAACTTATGATTGCTTAGAACTGACTACCAGTAACTCACACTCATGACACATTGACCGGCAGCGTGAGAGTCACGCACTGTGAAACAGTCACACTGTGATACGCCGTGACTGCACAGTGACAGCCCCAAGCGACCACAGGGAGTCTTACCAGTGAGCGAGCAGATGTGAACAAAACTCAATGCAGTGAATGCTTTCTGTCTATATATATAATATCATATACTATCTAGAAGGCTACATAGGCATTCCATGTATCCAGAGCCCACTGGTAAGACTCCCTGTGCAAGCGACTAGCGAGGTCTGAATGAGTGACTCTGAGATCATTCAGAGATGTCAACAACACGCCCCTGCACTGAATTACAGATCCAAATGATTAGCAAACACAGTATTAGGATGGCTAAATATATTATACGCTTATGAAATACTCACTCGGTTCACATTGAAGGTTTGAATAGAGAAAAAAATGTGAAAATTCTGTGGTTTCAGAGCGATAACTGGATTCGCAATCAGTTACAACCGCAGAGGTGTTTTGCTTCGTGGCGCGCATGCTTCATGACCCGATGAACCTGAAATGACCTAATTAGTCATATTGTAAATAAATACACGTGTCATTGAGCTATGAAGTTTAAGCTAACAACTTAGCAAGTACGACAAGTAGCAACACATAACAAGTCCATCATGCATGTACTTGATGGTGTGGCTTTGGTATCACTTGCTCAGACCAAAAATACTCACTCCATTCAGGTTGATGCGCGTCTTAATCGGAAGCGAAAAAATATTATTTTCGCCGGAATCGGTCCGACGAAACAGCGAAATAGAGCGAAATAGAGCTCCCGGTTATCGCCCATCACACGGTGCTAGTATCCTATATGCTAAAGAGAGTAGCGCAAAGTGAGATTTGAACGCCATTTTGTTTCTTAGAATCGGAGCCTCTGCTATCTTTTAAAATGGGAAAATCATACCCAACTGCAGTAAATTCAGTATAACTTTACCAATCGTGCATCAAGAACGATACGCATTGCTTTGCTATAGATTTTTTTTTATACTTTATATTTATTTTATATAATAATTGCTTTGTTGACGATTTTTTTTTTCAATTTTAATTAACACCTTGTCACCTTCCATTGAAATTTGAACTTCCAAGGCTACGAACGAGATCGATCATAGCACATTCATTATTCAAGCTATGGGTACAAGATTTTTTTTCTATTTCAATAGTGTTCTCAGCAGAGTAAACCGTGCTATGTCGATTAATTTTATGAATAGTAAATGTATTGAAATTTGATAAATTTATACACATTCTTTCATTGTGAAATTTGTAATTGTAATTTTTCCACCTTGCTTAGCAAGAGCATTGAGCATTCCAGAACCATATTTAGAAACCTGAACCTAGTGCTCTGCATTCATAATTGTGAGCAGGAAAAGAAGGCTGTGATTTAAATTGACAACAACACACAAACAACACTTTTATTCTATATATCATTTCAGAATGTTTCAAGAAGAAGTA
>KB308820.1:136629-152847 GCA_000328365.1 Capitella teleta | reverse complement strand
CGTAAAAAATCCATTTGCTTTCAAACAATACTTGATTAATCTTTTTATGGTATAGAATGATATATTCAACCCCTCAGATTATCAGTTTGGGGCATTTGAAGTACTCAGATTCAACAATATCCTTATTGGTTGATGGGGGTACTTTGGTGGGAGGGGATCATTCCCACTAAAATCCCGCATTTTTCATCACTGTTTGCCGAAAGGGAAACGTCCGCCATTTTCACTTGTTCAGGTTGGAAAAAAAAAAAAAAAAAAAAAAAAAAAAAAAAAATGGGATATCAGTCTCATGACGTCACAAGATGGATGATAATGGATTCTCCCTGGCTAGCGAGGGGTGGTCGCGTTTATGCCAATTTAATGATGTTCATATACGCTCTACTTATTAATTAATGGCAGTATTGCATGGAAAGATGGTTAAACTAATGATAAAACCCCCTAATAATCCCTCCCTGGCATTTGGCTTTAAGTTTGCTAGTTTGTTTTTATATGACTTTTGTCAAGTGCATTTAATTAACTCATGAGGATTTCTGGCAGATATCCGAAATTGTAAATCCAATCAGTTTATTTCATGTCCAAATAGTTATTTTTTTTTTTTTAATTAATTATAATCATCATTTATTATTTCAAAATACATATACAGTCTACACGTATAATGGAACTTAAAATAATAGCCCAAAACGAAAGTGCCTGGGAATATTTGCCTGTTAATACGTACATGCCTGATTATATAAGCAAGAGAAACGCAACTTCTTGGTTATGCCAACACCACATTCGGGGTATGCGCTGTATAGACACGAATTTTCGTGTGTACTGAGTTGAACAACTTGCGTTTAATTGGAGGAACAATCGACAAGGCATGAGAAATAGGCTTCTGGATATTACTTACTTCTCAGGAAGCTGTCAACCTCCCCAGAGTACAATTTTCCAAAAGTTGCATCCGAGCAAAATCACTCACTGGAGCATCATACCCGTCAATTCACCGTCTACAAGTCCTCTTGTCATGAGAGTACTCGAAATAATGTTTACCAGGATCAATGTACATATATTGGTTGCACAAGGAAATAAATTATAGATCGCGAACGGTTTGATAGGTAGGCTTGTGCACTGTTTAGAATATACCTGTATACCCTAATATTAATTAACTAACTATTAACCCAATTAATAGATCGTCACGTTTCGTTTGCACCAGAATATATTTGAGGGAAACAGATCGAGTTGCCACAAATAAGTTATAGTATCATTCGAGTACCCTCCACCGTTTCATTGCAAATGTAAATAGCATCCTATATAACGATACAAGATGCTAGGTGTAAACACGTGTAAACTCACAGCCATTAAGTCTTGCCTTCGTTCTGAAATCAAAACACGTGACATCTTCTGGCTCTGCGTCGACTCCGTATAAATCATTGGTTGCTATGCATGCATGCTTCATTAATTACTTAAAGATTTCCTGCGTTTCAGAGTGTGCGCCAGGTAGCGGGTGAGCATCGAATACACATCACTCGCGTAATCCGAAGGACTGAGGGATCAGCCATTGAGTCATTCAGCATGGAGTTATTAACTAAATGCAGGTAAATCTTGCTTCAACAAGGTACAATAGAATAATAATTACAATATTGTTTAGATAAAAAAAAACAACTCTAATTGTGAACGTAAAATGTTTAATTACACCCTCTCAAAAGTTTCAATGCAATATGTGAATGCAGAAACGTGTGAATTGTGAGGTAATTGTGTCATTTAATTGGCTTATTTAATCTGGGAATCGTGAAGCAACGAAGGTGTATGCGATCAGAGGAGGTAAACAGGAGTCATTGGCCCCATCCACTAATCCCCCTTGTGTTGATATGTGGATTGTGACGCTAATGAAATCGCCATGTTATAAGCATGCATAATGGTTAATTAATGAAGACTATTATAAGAATAATATATTTACTGCATGTCAACACGGTTGTGCCATATGATGGTGCCATGGTTGTGGCATGGCTATGCCATAGTTGTGCCATTGCTGAGCCTGGAGCGTCGGACTCTCTGACTACGATGAAGTTCGCTGTCCAGAAAGTCAGAGTTCACTCAACTTTCCTGACCGTGAATCAATAGGTTTTTCAACCCGACAGACTTCTCTGTAGTTTCCTCATTTGAAATCTCTTTTGTGAACGACTTCATATTCCATGGTTTTGGATCCTCTCCTCACAACTTTACACAACATGCTCACTTTTAATTCGTGCTTTGATTATAATCTTGAATTAATCTTCAATTAATTCATACAGCCGACAAGCCACTGTTCATAACAATCATTGCTACAATGTAGATATATATTTATTTCCTGTGGCATTTACAATCATTGAATATTCGGGATTGTAAGATTGATTTTTTTTTTTATGCAACATGGATATTGAGTAGCAGTACAGTGCTACAGCTGTAGCCATGAGCTGCAAGTATTAAAGATCAACCAAAATGTTCGAGATAACCCTAAACTTACGAAATATACAATCTAAGTAATCATCCAAGGGCAAAATAATAATAATTACCTGATATCATTTACATGGTGTGAAAAGAGTCACGAACAGCGCATATCCAATATTCCCGCCAAATCGGTTTGCTTCACATATTTGCCGCTAGTGGAGCTGCAATGACGTAATAACACCTAAAGCCGGAAGCATATGCCAATTTTCTTCCATCTTTTAACTACGCATTTCTTGATTCATTACACCTCACTATTCAGTGACTCAACATTGCCGTCAAATTCAAAATACTGTTAAGTTTTATTTGTGATTCAGTGAATATAACTAGCGAAATTCATAGGTATTTCTAATCAATAGTTCATGTCATTTAAGTATTCATATAAAGCTAAATAACCTTCATCTGGACCTATTTAGTCTCTATTGTACTTTTCTTCTGCATTGAAAATTCCTTTGAATATATAACTCAACCACATGCACTTCCAATTAACACTCTTCCCTGCTTTTGCGACTTCAGAATCAGATCACAATGCAAAGCATTTAAAAAAAAAAAAAAAAAAAAAAAAAAAAAAAAAACTCTACTTGTATATGAAAGAACTTTAAAGTCAAGCCCTACTTCAACGGCGGAACGAAATGCCTCTGCACCACTTTTCTGCCGTTTTACCGATACGCTTGATTGCGTGCCGGGGCCCGAGCGTGGTCTAACTGTTACTAGGTCTATGCTCTCGACAGTAAAATCAACATCATTAATATTTCAGGCATGAAAGCTACCCATACTCTCTGCGTTGAGGAAATCAACCGATACTTGTACAATACACAAAAACCCGTGCAAGCATGGTGCTGAGCCTGGATCATAATATAAAATGTAAAAACGTGGTGAAATGGACACAAACAGGGGCTTCAGTCCCCAGTAATCACACAATTTAATCTTTCATGACAAAATAAAATGCCATCAAACTTTAACTGACAGAGAGTGATAAAGTTCTATCGCCTGCAGAAGTCATCATCCACGCAAAATCTACCGACGAGCAAGCAATCGCTTGCATAAATGAAGTAACAGCTCACGAAACTAAGAGTTCGTGCATGGTAGAGACGCATCTAAACTAGGGCGCAATAGCCGCCCATGAAAACGAGAAAATGCTAAAGCAGCTTGTACATTAAGTATCCCTGATTAGGGCATATTATACCAAGTTCCCAAATCAAACGTTCCCGGGATATTTAATGAGCTGCCAATGCTAGTCCCACCAACTTCACGACTGCTGATCACACTAAAACCGTTCGACCGTGAGCGACGCTTCATTTAGTCAACACCTGCACCCCCTCCTCAGTGCTCTTTCCGACAGGTCACACGCCCAGAGACGTGGGATAAAGGGAGACTGAGTGGAGTGGCCGAGTGACTTCAGGGTGAACACAATGTGGGCGTGGCTAAACCGCCATATTGGCGTAATTGTAGGAACGTAACGCTTCGCTTAACACATTCACCGCCAAGGACGGTGATCACCGTATTTTCACGCCCAACACTTGAACGCCAAGTTCTTCCATGGGAAATTCTCAGAAAAAAAAAAGCAGAGTTTCCGTTTTGTATATTTAACTTCCTGCTTGTTATCAATCAACCGAGTCAACACATTCACCGCCAAAGACGGTGATCACCGTCTTTTGATCACGCCCAATCAACGCGTGAACGCCAAAGACGAGATTTTCGTCTTTTGCAATTAATGCCAAAGGCGCATACAATAACCACTTTAGCGTCATCGCTGTAATTTTTAAAAGAGGTTGACTGAATACATTGTACGATTTCAGGACATTTCCTCATCAAACTCACCTTCGATATATTTATTATAATAATCACGGAATTATACTTCTGGCGTTGACACAGCAGTCACTACAGGAATTTTGCAATTTAATCGACAAATACCCAGGCATCAATATATACACTGATGAGTCAAAGTACGATAACGCTGTTGCATGTGCTATTACATGCAGCACGTATCAGGCACAATTCGGTCTGCCAGCTGAAATGTCGATTTACAGTAATTATGTAATAGTACCAAGCGCGAATTCACACATAACCCAGGATTTAGATCATTTTGTCATGAAATATTGAGTTCTGATTAAAATGACAACTATATCAATCGTAACAATTTGAAATCATAACGCACCTTTCGCTTTCATTTAAGGTTAACACATTTCCATCTGACAGATACAGTGTCGTCTTCTCAGCGTAGAGTAACTCAATAACAATAATCTGCACGTATATGAATTCAAACTCGCCCGCTGGGGACTCATTCTTTGCTTTGCTGGGTTATGCGTCTCCATTCTTACCAATGGCAATTTGAATTCGCTACGTTTTGCTTCTTTTCAGTTCCCTGCGGCTGATCTACTTTTTTGTGATAGTGTGTACCGTGGCATTATGCATGAACTTTCATTTCAAACGCAAACTATATTACCCAGGACCTGAGACGGACCTTCGTCCAATGACAGTGGCATGGCCAAAGAGCACTGCAATAAGAAAAGCAACAACCGACTCAAAAACAGTAGACGCCGCTACAACTTCCAATGAAGAGCTACCAATATGCACCAATTATTTATTTAAGAAATACCTCAGAGCTCACCATTCATATCCCGAAGAGTTCCAATGGTACAACGATGATCATTTCAATTTGAAATTATGTTCTGTACCAGAGATAGACGATTTACCTGCATGCTGGAAGAGGCTTGTAGTTAAGAAAGTCGTGCAGTTGGGAGATTCGCAAGGACACTACTATGCTAAAGGGTTCGTGGATACGTTAAAAGAAGAAGGTTATATTTGCAAGGTAACAAGGAGAGCCAAACGAAAGATTACAACGATACCGAATACCGCATACTACTATACCAAGGAAGCCAAGGCTATGGATGGAGCTATTCACCATCAAGATAACGCCTGGTCTTGCACAACTTGCATCAGTTTCACAGAGGTTTGCGTAGCGAAAGACAAAAGTCAAATTGAAATAGAATACATAGGAATAGTGTCGTTGAAAGACGAATTCGTCACCTTTGAATCCAACTCGACGTTGAACGCCAACACGTTCATCGAATTCCTCTTCAAAGTCTACTTTGATAATAACTACCCGGGTCTAATTTTGTTCGCACCTCCACTGAATCAAATTAAAAAAGACACGTCTATTCCTGCGTTTGAAGATGGATTGAAGCTCATGATGCAGAAATTGAAACCCACCATGAGGAAGAACACGCGACTGTTCTTCCTCCCTGGATTAGCCGAACAGGAAAAAAAACGACCCCCGAAAGCTGCCAAATACAAGAACAAAAAGTACCATGGTAACCTCGCAACGGAACAAATTTATTTGTTGACCAGAGCAATGTGGCATGTTCTCGAAGAGGATATGCTTAGTGAAAATTCAAATATCTTTAGTTTTGCCAATATTGTGAATGCTACGAAACCGGCAAGAAAATTGTCCCGTGACGGAGTTCATTATGTCTCAAAAGTATACAGTCAGATTATGAGGAAAGTCATTGGAACCATGTGTTACGTTGAATGAGCTCACTGAGATGCAATGAATGCTTACCCGGTGTGCTTCGTGTGAATCGGTTTGACTATTTTTAGGGAAACAAAGTTAAGGGGATTCACTTTTGTTTTGCGTTTAATCCAATTAGTGGCGCAGTAGGAGGAACTATTTTTCTATGCACGCATAACATATTTTTATCAAGACAACTTAGCCACTAAAGTTTGGATATCACATATTTTTGTCGAGATGCATGGTATTCAAAACTATCGAGGTCTCGAGGCGACTTATATACCACGTTTTAAGGAGCATTGTATATAGCTTCATTTGTACACATGATAAGTCTAACAATTTGTTAATTGCTCACCTTGTTAATGCTAATATTAGTAGTAAAATGTTTATTTCAAATATGTGGAGACATTGGGCTAAGTGTCTATTTACCAACTCTGATGTGTTGTTTTGAATGTTTCATTGTATTTTCTGGCCATTGCCAACTATCTGCATTTCCTGTATGTCCTTACTTGTGCTTTGCATTGTTATCTTTTTATTTCACCTGTTTTTATTGTTATTCGTTCGTATCTTTTTTTCATCTATATGGACCAAGTGCGTCTGAAATAAACGTTATTAATTCATTTATTCATTCAATTAGCGGTATCGTAACATCGGCAGCTAAAACGTATCAATGTACAGGTGGGGGAAATCAACTCCATCAACGCACGTTGTCACGCATGATGCCAGTAGTAGAACAATATATGTATGGCAAAATTTAGTTCATTTGGTTAACAGCAATTTCAGCAGAAGGAAGCGATTTTCTTTTTGCGAATGTTAGCGCCTCCAGTGTCATCACCACCGATGATGCCCAGATCATTTCACCATTCTCCTTCCGTATCCGAAGTGGAATCCTGTTGCATCGATGGATCCGGGAAATATAGCTTCCACTTGAATCCTGATGGGCTGCCGTCTCGGCCAGCTAAACAGAAAAAGAAATACCAGAATATCATAAGTGCAACATTAGTATACTGGTGGTAGCAAACAGAACTTAACACTAACTATTATGATTATGAAACATTAGGCATGGATTAAGATATAGTTTCAATCAATTAGTCAATTGATCAGGTTTGTCGTGTTAGCTGATACTGATATTATTTATTAATTTGCCGAAAGAGACGAAATATGGCTCAATTATACCCTGAGGCAACAATTATTCAAATGTAGTGACGTCTGACGTCACGTGGTTGATGTCGATGAGAATCATTAGCTTTCTTCTTTAGAACGACTCAAATTAAAATCCACCCCGAATGCCGCTTCGGGCATCGAATGCCAACAATCAAGGCCGGACCATTTCGAGAGTAGAAATCAAAACAATTACATAATTACGAGCGGTTTAATTGTTTCTTCGTCGCGATCGACATACAGGAAGAGACAAACTGATAACCCAACACCCTCCCCTCACACCACACCCTTCAGTTATTATCAGACCATGCCAACAAATGAAAGATCGAACCAACTTGTGAAGGTTATCAACAGGCCTACTACATGTATTAGCACCAATCTCTATACGCACCCGAGAAAGTCGTAATGATTCTTCCACAAGCAGACAAACAATGCTGTGAGGACCACACCCGCCACAACGAAACCCCCGATGGTCAAGTTACCTTGCCACGTATCCAACCACCAATTGGAATCCTCGGAAAGGTAACCGTCCGTCGTGTTGGGTGACATACCTGTGGTCTCTCCCAAGAACACACACTCATTTCAAGTCATTTACCAAATGTTGTAAACCAATTAAACATTTATTAAGTCAATCTATTTATGGATGTGTGTTATCGTTGGTGCCGCGTCTTGTGTTAGTGTAAAACCATTAACCACGATTTCTCTGTTTGGCATTGGGGTCACATGATTGCGCGTTGATGTACATCAGAACAAGGTTGCCTGGAAATCATGAAGTGTACCAATAGACGTGGAGAGACTGCAAGTGCTGGCCTGTGCCCGTATCGGGCACTCGCATCTCACCCACGGCTATCTCCTGCGCAGGGAGGTGGCTCCATTCTGCATCCCCTGCCAGAGTCGGCTTTATTGAGTGACGAGAGACCGTTATTGAAAAAATTTGGTCAACTATGAATGCTATTCAAGACAAATTAAAATACGAAATTCCTGCTCAGGCAGAATAGCTTGAAACGAGATGAGTGCGAGATTTCTTTTATGAGAACTGCTGAAAGATCTGCTCACTCGACGGCTCCCATTGTTAACAAGAGGAGAATTACTTTTATGCCGTCACGACGGTATGAAATCGAACGCGAGAAGAGAGCGAGATTTTAAATCTCTCAAATTCGATGTATCTAGGAATTAGCCCACAGCAAGCGTATTGTCTAAAAATATGTCAGTCAAAAGGCGTATTTGTCTTTTGGGATGTATCCTCTATCATCCGTTACTAGTTCAAAACAACCAGAGGTCCTCTTTAACAAAGCACTAAGGCTCACTGTGCTCGCAGGCGGCGACTTATACGGGTATCTCCAATTTACGGGATGCGGGCAGCGCCGACGAGGAATGACGGAGTTTTCTTGGCGCCAGACTACTAGTAATCACACTAACTCAAGGCACGAATGCGCGGCAAAGTAAAATTTATTACTCCGGTATCCTGCATATAGGCTGTTTCTATAATGCATATGCATATATAGTAGTGAAATTAAATCGGGGACTTCACCCTCCTGAAGTGGCTGAGTGATGCAGTAGTTTTTCAAAGTCTCTAGTACCTCATGTGTTTCTATTAACATGCATTGTGTCTCATTCATTAATTTTCTTTTAATCATGTTGCGATTATAATATAATCACAACATGATTATTACGCGCGCGTAATCTGGCACGTTCATGCATCGGTGTGCTTCTGAGTCATGAGTGGGTGCAGTATATGCAGTTGTTTACCAGTTCATCTATATTAAACTAATAATGCACTATGTGTGGATTCCGTGTGCATCTGCGAAAGAGATTTTAAGCGCATAAACGCATTCAAGTGCGTGATACACGATCGCACCATGTATAATGGGCGATAATCGGGAGCTCTATTTCGCTCTATTTTGCTCTATTTCGCTGTTTCGTCGGAACCCCATGTGAAAAAGAACATTTGCATTATGATTTGCGATATGGTTCCGGGTTCGTTAGATCCAGGTTCACATTTTGTGGGTTCAGAGACTGATTGGAAACATGTGTATGTGTATAGTTGATGTGCAACATGCATGCGATTAGGCGCCCTCCCACCTTTCGGATCGATCTTTTCATTCGCGATCCTTTGGAGACAGAGAGGCAAATCAATTGAACATAGAGCATGCAAGATCGGCCATAGTTCCTTAGTTTTCTAATTTATGTTGTTGGTCCGTGAGTTGTGACAGTTTGACTGTGCGGTATGTGGTACAGGGTTAAATTTAAATTTTACGTGTAACAAATTTACAATAGGGCCTATTGTACTATTGTACTACTGTCACAATTACCTTGTATTCAATCTAAATTGTATGTGCATGCATTTAATTGTGTTATACAGGCTTACTACATACATCTGCCATCATATACTATTACAAGTCCAAGGATGAAAGCCGTCCTATTACTTCGGTAAGTCCATACCCTAAACTGTTTTTGAAAAAAGTACTGAACTCTATAAATGCACGCTAAGTCTTATATTTCATCTACATTTGTACATTTCATCTACAATGTACCGGGAATCGAATAAACTGTCATCAAAACAATCGTTCTTCAGGTCGACATTCGGAATATTTGGTCGACCGGAGCAGATTTGTCTACAGTGAGGATAAACTTGCGAGATACGTCCGGCGAGTGCTCAATGGTTCCATTCCAAATAAGCTCATCTTTGTACTTCAATCTCAAGTCATAAGTTCCGTAAAAGGCCCTCTCAGTGAACGTCTCAACGGCGTTTTCCGGAACGTGAGACAATGTCGTGTGCCATTCATTTTGCAGTAAGTGACGCACTCTGCGCCCAGCCGCATTTTCCTACAATAAGAAAATGTCACCCATGCTTTTTTTTTTTTTTCGGAAATAGAAGCATACCACAAAATCTTGGCCATCGACAAGACTAGCACCTGGCTGACTGATTCCTTCATTCCAGAATCCCCAGATGACGATTCCTTCGACTGAAGGATGACTGAAGAAGAGGCGAAGGGCGTCCTCGTAGCCCTGTGCTCGCACATTGACGTCAGCGTCTCGAACGTCGAGCTCCGTAATCCACAATGGCAGACCAGCTTCTGCCATTACGTCAAGCCTTTTCTATTAAAGTCATAATATGAATTATGGGATACCAATGCCTCATATAACAGAAAGAGACAAGAAACACTGGTCTCCTAAATTATCCGATATTTACATAAGACAGAGAGCCGACTGACTGATTGAGTCAATTAAGTTTCAGATTTGGCTCATCGAGTTAGGGTCCATGATTAGTGCTTACTAAAGATACAATAACTGGTAAATTACCTGGAGGAGGTCCGGATCCGGGTATATCGACAGATGGCTTTGAAGGCCAATGCCATCCACTGGAACTCCATTCATACGCAACTTCATCACAGAGTTCCTGTAAGCCTGGGAGAAAGAACAATGAAACCTCAGGCCACCAGAAATTGCGTCTCACCGAAGTGTAGAGACTGAGCGACATGGCATCATAGTCGTTCGTGAAGAGCTTCACGTCAGGTTGCAGATCATGCATTTCGGTGAACATGGCTTGGATGAACTGGTCGTTGAGGGTCGCCTCCTCATACCAGGCACCGTGTAGGTTCTCGTTATTAACGTCCCATTGTTTGATGGTGCTGTAACATGAGACAAGCAGCTGGATGGGCGCGTGATTTCTATGAGACGGGCAGCTAGATGGGCGCGTGATTTCTATGAGACGGGCAGCTAGATGGGCGCGTGATTTCTATCTAGATGGGCGCGTGATTTCTATGAGACGGGCAGCTAGATGGGCGCGTGATTTCTATGAGACGGGCAGCTAGATGGGCGCGTGATTTCTATGAGACGGGCAGCTAGATGGGCGCGTGATTTCTATGAGACGGGCAGCTAGATGGGCGCGTGATTTCTATGAGACGGGCAGCTAGATGGGCGCGTGATTTCTATAAGAAAGGCAGCTAGATGGGCGCGTGATTTCTATGAGACGGGCAGCTGGATGGGCGCGTGATTTCTATGAGACGGGCAGCTAGATGGGCGCGTGATTTCTATGAGACGGGCAGCTAGATGGGCGCGTGATTTCTATGAGACGGGCAGCTAGATGGGCGCGTGATTTCTATGAGACGGGCAGCTAGATGGGCGCGTGATTTCTATGAGACGGGCAGCTAGATGGGCGCGTGATTTCTATGAGACGGGCAGCTAGATGGGCGCGTGATTTCTATAAGAAAGGCAGCTAGATGGGCGCGTGATTTCTATGAGACGGGCAGCTGGATGGGCGCGTGATTTCTATGAGACGGGCAGCTAGATGGGCGCGTGATTTCTATGAGACGGGCAGCTAGATGGGCGCGTGATTTCTATGAGACGGGCAGCTAGATGGGCGCGGGATTTCTATCTGACTGGCTCTCTATTTGCCAATACTTTGGCGATTTGTATGATGTGAGCGACAAACACTTACGATGAATTGAATTCCCTGACTAGGTATTCAATCCTTCGCTTCACTGCCTTCTTCACACCAATTGTGTCCTTCTCCTTCAGCCAACCCATCACTTTCTGAGACTTGCCCCATGATATGCAATGTCCCCTGACTGGAATTCTGAAGGGTAAACCATCGTACTACACACAATACCCGTCACGGGAGTCTCACCCTCTCTCAGCCAGTACGTCCAAGGCATTGTGCTGGTTAGAGAATTGTGGACTGTCCTGTGAACAAGAAATCAAAGTAAGATCATTGAAAACACTTCCGCGAGCAGTCATGGTCATGGGAAGGTTTAAACGAAAGAAAAAGAAAAGACAAATCGAAAATATACCAAAATCTACAACATAGAGCTGGCTTAATTAAATGATAAAATGTCTGAGTGCAACATCAAGTCATCTCTTATGTAACAAATATCTTCAAGGGCTGACGATTCATCATAATGGCCTCTCTTTATAATATTTTCTAACAGAACTTAAAACAGAACACTAATAGATACACATTTTCACTAATGACATGTGGTCATAATAGTCATGATGAGCTCTGAAAGCTTTACAATTGCAATACTGCTGCTCAGACATATAGACGCGTATTAATAGGAACGAAATTAAGTTTCCTTTCGGCAAATTATTCATATATTACAGTGTACTACGTGTTCTTATATTTATCTTCCAAATACGCTTCAAACACTCTCGCCACGCTGTTAAGACAGGCTCAATATTTCATAAATCTCAAAGAAGACAACCGTAGAACGACCAGCTATACGAAAAAAAAAAAAAAAAAAAAAAGAGCTTAAAACATCAATTCAACCCTGAATTGAATAGATGTCTCCCCACTGACATACCTCTTTCGACTCCATCATTCTCCATTTCAACATGTTTGCCAGCGTCACCCAGTTGAAGTTGTCGAAAACATAATTGCGATACTGCTCGCTGATGGCCTCGTAGTCGCTCCAGAGACGCTTTCCATCGACGGCCATACCGAAGGGGAAGGCATGCTTCACTTGATCCAACTCCACTGTGACCTCCTTGTGATTCGTCCCATCGGGAGTGATGATTCTGCGATTGAATTAAATGAACCCAAAGAGGTCGATGACCCTCTAGCCTCACTCACAGCATTTCCAGATCTCCCTTCCTGATCTCCTCTATCCTGGCGTTTTGCTGCGCCACGGAATCATCCGTTGTGTTGAACTTCTTCAGCGAAACTGAGTCGAGGAGATAATCTATTCCTCCGTCATCAGATGGATATGCGTAAACGGAAACCTTCGAGGAGTCTAGTTGGAAACAAAATAAAAGTCAATTTGTATATTTAGGATTTCAAGAAACAGAATCGTACCGTCTGGAAGTCTGAAATCTGCTCCGACCTGCACCCAACCATCGTACATCCTAACACGCGGCACTTTCGCAATCTGGTGTCTCGTGCTTTTACCTATAATCGAAAATTAACGAAGGTATATTAAGTGATAGTGGATTGCGTTCACCTCCTGTGACGTAGCTGACAGTCAAATCCAGGGTATGTCCCATTGGAAATAGGTCCAACATTTCGTTGAGGATCTTCAGCCTTGCAGTGTAATAGAAGGTTCCTCCTGGAGAGGCTAGCTGCACGGTCTGTCTCACACTGCTACCCTTGTTTGCCCTGAAGATGAAATGAAAAGTAATTTCCTGCAAAACAAGACGACAGTTTGAAATGTGCACTCTTTGGTGAGGTGTACGTTAATTTGTATATTGTTGGCACCTTGTGAAACAACACTGTCTCATGGAATTGATTCATTTCCATTCAAATTCATCGAGCAACACAGTTGCAACTTGTGAATTCCTCTAATATTCCTCTGTTTCAGCTCAACTTCATTTTCTTCTCCTAGTTTCTGATGTTACGAAAGTTACATTACCTCAAAAGTCCGAATCCCTCCGGTAAAAATAACATGAGAGGAATAACTACCTGGCAGTGACTTTAGCTGAGTAGAGTCCTGAGTAGGAATCCGTGCTTTTCTCCAATGTGCATGCCGAATGACAGAGCCAGTCCTTGTCGAAATCTTCCTCAAAGTCGATGTTAATCAAGTACTCTTCGTCTGACAAATACGCAAGAGATGGATTTGCCAGAGACAAGATAAAAACAAGAGCGAGTACAAATGTCATGGCGGAGAAGTGGCGAGAAGAAAGAATTTCCCGCCTTAAATACCCATAAGTTACGTGACCTGTAATTCCAATTTAATTTGTCCACGCTTGACAATCAGCTTAAAATTATTCGATTTTACAGCTCTGTGGCTGTCAGTTGTTTCCTTCATATTTTGAAAGCAAAAAAGAGGGCTGGACACTCATCGATCTTTTGTCTTCGAGTGCCTCATTTCCGGAGACTCTCTTCGTGTGTTCTGATTGATGAATTCATTTTGTGACGTCCTGACAATGCAGGTAGAATTGATGAGATTGCATCCAGGGTTTAGTATGTACACATAAGCTGAGGGCTTATTTGCTCCCAGGCCCCGTGGCTGGTACGAGGGTTGAGCGACATGGAACGATGAAAGGGTTAGAATCTCAGAAATCTCAAGAGTCCAGAGTAAATGTGAACTCGTCATAAAATCAAGGGCGTGAAACACCACAGATTATAATTATATGTGTTCCCTGTTCCCCAGAAATAATGGTGTTTTTTTGGAGCACGGAATTAAATCACGCTTCATTTCTCAGAAACCGCAAAACCAAGCAAGTTTTTATATCACAATTCAGATACAATTAAACGCGAAGCAGGTATTTCTGTGCCATGGCAGTACTCATTAGATTTATGTAGTAGTTTGCACTACAACACATGCATCAATAAGACATTTAGCAAATTCATCGACCAATGCATCCACTGCTGCATTCATTTACTTATTACATGTGCACATTTACAGGCACCCATGGTGTTTTCAAAGTCTCACTGAGAAATGAAATTCACCTATGCAATTTAGAATGACATTCAATTAATTACTTTGTAACGTAAAGTAAAAACTTTGAATAAAAAATTTTCCCTGTGTTACTTTACGTGTTTATTTTTCATTTTTTTATTTCATTTTATTTATTTATTTATTTATATTTTTATTTTTTTTGTAAGTAATTTTCCTTAAAAAAAAACCAAAAAAAAAAAAAAAACACACACAACAAAAACACCTGCATAAAAGTTAAGGTTCTACCGAGATTCAAACTCGGATCGCAGGATTCAGAGTCCTGAGTGCTAACCGTTACACCATAGAACCCACACTTCAGCTCATTGTAAAGATAACTCCATGAATAAGCTTACTAAATTATCATGTGATACCCGATACAATGTGTGTGATATCTGCATGAAACCCGATTCTGCGAATCAGACACGGCATCCGTGTGACACCTCAGACCAATAGGTCACCTCAGGTCACCTCAGGTCACCTCAGGTCACCTTATCGGCTCGCACCGGCGAACTCGGGCTACCTATTCGGGGAACTATGGTAACACCTTTTCATTCCTTTTTAATGTTACAGTTTAGAACATCTTCCTTGTGTTGCCTCGATTATTATTGCGGTGTTTTGAATTTGAAATCATGCCTGTCACAGGATCACATCAACATCCCAAATGAAGTTGACGAAGTTAATTGTTTTCGCGGTTAATTACCCTTATAGCCTACGATTCTACTGAAGCAAAACCCTGAGACCTGTTGTGTTGAGTGTCTTCCATCTGCTGTCCCCTCCCTACCCCTTACTTCGCCCCATATTCGCCCCATGTTCGCCCCGTGCGTGCACAACCTCCAGCAATATTGTGCACGCATGCAAAGCTCAGATGTAAAACTCAACAATTCATTATAAAAATATATACACTGATGCAACAAAATAATGATCGCCTGCAGTTCTGGCAAAATGCACACCGAATAAAGCAAAATGATTATGAATGAATTATTCCGAAATGAATCAGTTTGAAAATAAAACCCAGTGTAGCGCCGGAAAATGAAGTACATTACATGTAGTTATTAATTGATAACACGATAGCACGATTGAATGATATCTTGTGACAAAATTAACATCATCATTTGATAATTAATGATACTGGTTATCATCATCATTATTTAATTTGGATTTACTTGCCGAATAACTTGAAGCGTTGAGTAATTTGGTCTCCAACTTCGGTGGTTCTTTCACTGTTTAATTCGTCAATTTCACGTTGTATTGTTGTAGTGGTTTTTTGCTTTTTTTTTTTTCAATTATAATCAATCATTTTCTTTCCTTTCACTCCGTCATACATTTCTGTATATTGATTAGTACAAAATTTAGTAGATTTGCCAAAATTTACCGATTATTCCAAAACTGTGCTCATTTATGCAAGATATCAACGAAAAGATCAATTTTGAATGAGGGATCGACTTTTTAACATTTTAGTATGGATTCTATAATAATGGTTAGAGGGGATTTTTCGAGATGAACATTAGTGCTGCAATCGCAACAGCAGCCCTCTCAAACAAAATAAATTTTATGCGTTCAATGATACCTGTATCCATCGTGAGCTAGTCAACAATTCTATTTGAATGTTCATTGCTTGTTTTTTACTGATCTTTGGTATTGCTCTGTTAAAGGTTAACCACAATGCCCGAGATCAGGCCAAATTCAAGAAATACACACCCTTATTAATCC
>KB308820.1:35717-69498 GCA_000328365.1 Capitella teleta | reverse complement strand
ATATGAAGAAGTTTGTTTTTCTTACAGTGTGAATTGTCTACTTTTGCCTTCACATATTTGCATATGAAATAATTTTTAAAATAAGACAGGTAATGTACATGTACAAGTACATATCTACTATACGACAACTTACTTATATCTCTGTTCATTCATCTGATCTACAAATTCTTGTATCCTTGATGTACCTTTCACTCGCTCATCTGCGGTCTCTGCATCTTGCGGTCAAATAAAGAGATCTTTATTTTCACCTAACTCCTGTGTGTGCTCATTGTGTGTTTCCGCCTGACCAGTATGTACAATAACAACGGCCTTACTGCCAGCATTTCCTCCTCATTGCTTACGTCATCCCATATATATATATATAGATTTATATTTATATATATATATATATATATATTTATATATATATATATATATATATATATATATATACATATATATATATACATATATATAACAGGGACACTGCCGGACTGCCTGCCATACAGTGGCCACGCTTGCAAGCATGAAGACGGGTATCGGTTGCATGAACCCGAGCCTTGCGCCTCGAGCTGCTCCTCGGACCTCCTGTGAGGTTGTTCCTTCCAAGCGTTCAGAAGCTTGACTTTCCTGGTTTAAAGCTTGAGTTGAAATTCCACTCTACACCACATGAAATGATGGCTACACACACTGGAGACGGACACGCGGCTTTCAGATCACACGACCATAGCATTGCAA
Organism: Capitella teleta; assembly: GCA_000328365.1. Taxonomy (NCBI): domain Eukaryota; kingdom Metazoa; phylum Annelida; class Polychaeta; family Capitellidae; genus Capitella; species Capitella teleta. Next base: position 68,781 of record KB308820.1, on the reverse strand, counting down.
GGGCACTGAGCTAGGGTGATGCCCCTACTACCATCATACCAGCAGCCTTGCATTTAGCTTGCGACTGTATCCCAGGCGGCCTTGTACGTAGACCTCAACCCACTACACACCCGGCGGCCTGGTACGTAGCTCACGGCTATATACCAGGCGGCCTGGTACGTAGACCTCAACCCACTACACACCCGGCGGCCTGGTACGTAGCTCACGGCTATATACCAGGCGGCCTGGTACGTAGACACTCCGCTAACTTAAATACTATACAATACTCTTAGTAACTAACTCTAGCTCCCCAAGCCGTAGCGTAGCGTATACACTACGTTAGCACAGATTCTCAGGCGAGGTCTGTATACCTCATAGGGGGCGCTGTAGCATGTGACTATGTCAGCTAATACTACGTGTGTTTATGAACTGCTCCGCTACCCTTGGGACAGTGAACTTGGTCTTGGGTTGAGGAGCTAACAATTATATTACAATACTCTTACTTAGTTATTATCGCTCAGACACGATGACATTACGAATTCATGAATTCAAATTGAGTGTTCACTAAGTGACTTACGGTTATCGCTTCTAGAGTTGTACAAATGCTTGAATGTTCATGATGTAATCATCCGCCAAAAATGAGAGAGAAATAAAGTGAAACTTCCCAGAAAGAGTTTCGCAAACTCAGCCTCTTCCTCATCTTCGCCGCCGCATGGAAGTTGGACTCTGACGAAATTTGAAACCACTCAATCATAACGCACTTCGCCCTTGAGCAATCGCATTGTACACGCTACTGATGGCAACTGGCAGCTTTCAGAAGCCGATGTAGCGACGAATATTCAGCTTATTGGTGAGCACCGCTTTACAATGACTAATTATGATTTTATCATTTCAGATTTTCAGTGGATGTAATTCATGACTTGAGTGAGAACGCCAGAATAGATCATAACGTACCCTCTTTTTTTTTCCGCCTCCTCAAAGAGATATAATTTTTATGGATAATTGTGATAATTTGATCTAATAGAGCTCAGTAAAGAAGTTACAAAGATTGTGCAACCGAATCTTCAGTAATAAAATTACTTCTAGAATTAATTAATTCTACTGATCTTTCTGTATTCAATGCTCTAAACTGAAACAAAGAAGAAAATTTATGCAGAAGTGAATTTACTGCCGATATTACATAATATTCGGAACTTAAGGGAATGAAACTCACCGGATGAATTTTATTCACAAGATTTAATCAATTCCCTTTTCAAAGCAACAGTAACCAGTCAATTAATAATTAATTCTTATTGCATTAAAAACCTGAAAATGTCAAAATGTAAATTTCAAAAATTCTAAAGATCAGAATAAAAATCTGCATAATTAACCAAGAATTCAGGCATAAATTTCATTAAATTTTTTAAATGCAATGCGTTAAAATTACAGTAGGTTCAGAATAAAATTGACTTGGGTAACGATTAAAATTTAAAATTCAGAATGAAAAAAAGTGAAATCAAAATTTAAACTGAAATAAACAATGAGAATCAAAACAATAACGAATAACCAATGCCAATAATTGAGGATTGAAGCTGAAAATAATAAAAGAATCTACAACAGATAAAAACGAAAAAATAAATTGCTGAAAATCTGATTAATAGGGTGAAGGGCCTTTGACAACAACTCTCAAAAATGATAGGCTTGTAATTATAAGTCCGAACAACATAACTAAAATAAGTGACGATGAGAAGAGGAGGAGGGGGGGGGGGGGTATTAATCATTCGAAGACGAAAGTCAAGAACTCATAAACCTGCACACTTTGGTCCACTTTTCAGAATCAGTGAGAAAAATATTATACATTCTAAGAGTACTCTAATATACTTCATATCATATCAACCAAAAAAAAAAAAAAAAAAAAAAAGACAAAATAAGAAAAGACAAACAGCAAGATTGAAGAGAGAAAAAAAAAGTCTTTAAAGGTCAAAACAGAGATTTGATGAAAAGTTTAGAAAGCGAAATACACTGCCAAGAAATGGAAAAGATTCAAATGTTTGCACGAGTCATATCCAGCAACATCTTGTCATTAGGATAATCCTGGATTTCAAAGGGAGTGAGAAAAAGAATTAAAAGGAAATCCGAGTCTTAGAAACCAGCCAATTATGAAACAACTGGAAACAAACTTCTAAAAAATTCGGGAACATGCAGAATGTGATTAATTCCAATTTTAGCATAATCATAGATGTTGGACGCTGTTTAATTTCCTTTTCATGAGAACAATGATCACATAATCACCTTTCACCTGATTGTTGGTCAGCAAGGTATATATACGACGATATCGTTAAAAAGACAAATAAAGATGTAAATAAATTAACACTGTTGAAATGAAATTTGTAGGTCACTGATGAAATTGTTTATAACACCAATCCCGTACATTATGTAATAACAGAACACATGGGAATTTCAATACATGGCTCATTTTTATATAATAGCATAGAGATATTCCGCAAAACATTCATGCAACATTGCAACTTGCATTGTTATTGTTATTAATAGAACACATTAAATATGGCCAGAATTCTGATACAATGATTATAAACTATGTTAATTTAGTAACAAGGAGGCAAAAAAAGAAAAGAACACTTGATATAACAGTTGAGAGCAGAACATCTCCAAAATGGTAAATTGGAAAAGCAAACTGTACATGAACAATGTTAGACCCTGCTTTACACTTTAATCAGTCAATGAACTTTGGATAGCATGCGTAATATTATCTCAGCCTCTTATCCCTAATTGATAGAATCGTAAATTTTTCTCCGGTCGTAAACGAGATCACAATCCGTCTTCCGTTGGAGGCAGCTGACCTCCACCTCCACCTCCACCATCACCTCCTCTTTCACTTGGGTGGAGGCTAGCGCAATGTTGCAGGAGATTTGATCGAAACCGGCTGCTGTAATCACAGAACGGACACTTGAATGGTTTATCCGACAAATGAACTCTCATGTGTCGATTCAGCGTCCCACGATACGGCGATTTATACGGACACAATTTACACTCGTGGACTCCGTTATAAGGAGGTTCGTTTGGGTCTGGTTTGCGAGAGGGAAGGATATCAGTTATGGGAAGCAGGGTCAGTTTGGAAGGGGCGGACGCACTCGCGACGAGGGTCGATCCTGACGCCTGAGAATGAAACAAGTCAGATCGTGAGAATTGAGTTCAGTGCAACTTACCGGAGGAGATTTTGCGGTGAGAGTGGAAGTTGATTTTGAGCCGCAATGAGAGGCGGAAGCTATGAATTGTGTTAAATCCGGACACTGCATCCAGTCCTCATGCAGTTTGTAATCGCCTTTCTCGCGTTTAATGATGATGCTCTGAGGCGCACACTTTGCTGGAGTATTGTTCACCAAGGGCTGGGGGGATTTTTGACTCTGACGAGGGACTTTGGGGGGCGGGGCTTCAGCCTCTTCTTCTGAGTCAGTCTCTGCAGGACAATTTGACTCTGACCACGAACGTGCCCTGCCGCTGGATGCGGGGCTGTTGGTCATTTTGTGCTGACCACACGCATGGCACACACCCTCTCCTTCACCAATGTGCTCATCTAGATGAATGATGAACATATCTTGCTGGTCAAGACTGACCGCTAGCAATCCTTGAATGGACAGCTGGTTGGAGAAATTCACTCCGTTCTTCACCAACAGACGGACAGTGTCTTTGATCACCATTTGCAGCTGTTCGTGTTCTTGTTTAGTCATCATTACACCATCGTCTGAAAGCACAATTTTGAACTAATAAATTAAATGTAGAATATAATTAAATAATATCAAAGAGTTTAAGACCTCAAAGTTGTAGAACTAAGCAACAATCTGACCTGTGGGCCAGTATAGGCCGCAATAGTTCCCCAACCAGTGTAGGTCAGCATACTAGGTGTGTATAACTGTACTGAGTCAGTGAGTGTAAGTATGACCAAGCAGCCTCAGCAGATCACATGTTAATCTACTTCCAGACTCTACTGTTAATTCATCCTTTCCAAAGAATGGATCTAGTCACAGCTGAGCGTGTACACTAAAACTGGACTGGTGTGGGACTAGGGCCTAGTGTGGACTGTCATTCACTCACTGTGATCAGGTGGTCAGTCACCCACTGCCACTAGGCACTACTACAGTCTTAGTCTACCTAGCTGACATACTACGTCTACAGAGAGCCCAATACAGACCTCGCCCGAGAATCTCAATCTGTGCTATAGTCTACCCTTGTCACTACTCAGTCACTGACTGGCTTATATTCAGTCTCTGGATGAATCTAGCATAATACAGAGTACATTATCTTCTGCCGCTGTTCAAACTCCGGAAATAATGTAAGCGTCGTGAATATCCTCACCTGACGAAGCAAGAGATCAAAATCGAGAACAGAGGGAAAAGAAAAGCTCAACTCGTCGATGGCTTCAGCGGTAAAAGCATGATTCTTGATTTGAACTGAAAGCAGTGGGTAAAACCCTGATAACTGATTACTGTTTCCTGATTTGACCCGAATTTGACATGATTTTCAGTGTGTGAATCGAGAGTATTTAGAGTCCAGTGTATGATGGTTATAAAGATAAAGATAAAGATAACTTTATTGGACCCGAAGGGATGGTTTTGGCGAATGGCAATGATGAGGTGATGGATTATTAACTTGAGTTTATGAGTCGAATTGAGGATGGCACGAATGTATTCTGGTATCTTGTGGTGTTACACTTCAAAGATCAAATTAAGTCGTCTTCCAGAAGGCATGAAGCTGTAGTTGTCCTTCATGGATGATGTTGCTCACGTATGATCTTGTTTGCCTGCTTCTGAATTGTAGTTGTCATTGTTGTTTTCCATGGCTTGGTGGTGTAGCCAATGGTCCGATTCGCTTTCCTTTCTATTCGATCGACGCATTTCTTCTCTTGCTTGGTGCACGACTGACCCCAAACGATGCTGCCAAATAGCATTACGCTTTGGATGGTAGATTTGTAAAAAAGTTTCCGGATGCGGCCATCCACGCGAAATTCTCGTAGCTTGCACAGATGGTAGAGGCGCTGAGTGCCCTTTTTGGTCTGCTTGTTGACATGTACAGACCACTTGAGATCTTGTTGTATAGACACCCCCTAGTATTTGTAGGTGTCTACTCTTTCGACGACCTCATTGTTGATGATAGTTGATTCATGTGTTCTTTGTTTTCGAAAGTCAACGATCATTTCTTTGGTTTGGGTTACATACAATTTCAGGTCATCTGCCACACACATGTTGATGAAGTGGGTGACAATTCTCTCAAACGTAGCGGTGTCACATGGCTCGCGACCAAGGAGACCAAGCACAGCGGTATCGTCAGCATACTTGATGATCATGCTGGACTCATTGGGGGCTTTGTGGTCATTGGTGTATATCGTGAAGAACACAGGCGACAACACACATCCTTGTGGTGCACCGATGTTGGTGTGGGGCTTTGTTAATGTGTGGATGCACTCACCCGTACACATTGAGAACGGTGGCGTAAATAGTTGAGGATCCATAGACGGAGGTGGTCGTCCACGCCAATAGGCTGGAGTTTGTCGAGCAGCATGGAAGGCCGCATGGTGTTAAAGGCGGAGCTGAAATCCGCGAAAAGAACTCGAGCATAATGTCCAGGAGTGTCAACATGTTGAGAGATTTTGTGCACCAAGATGTTTTATGCATGATTATGTCTCCTTTCAAGCCTTGTAGGATAAATTTTCAACAATATTTCGAGATATATATTATTTTCGTGCAATAATTAGCTCATATTAATAACCAGCTAACTAACTAAGAGATTAATCAGTTCTGCAGGAGTGAAGCGAGAGTATTGGAGATTCCTGTATATCTATATGTTATTTATTGATTATTGTGTCTATGAATTATATGATTAAATGATATCTCTTTTTTTTCTTTTCTTTTTTTTTTTTTTTTTTTAAATTCGTGAAAAACACATGAACATGAAGCAGGCAAAGCCTATAAAAAACACATTCAGAGAAAATATATAAATATATATTTATGACAAATTTTCAATCATATTTCTAGAGAAATGTCCATTTTAGTGTGATAATTAGTTTATATCAATAATGAACAAACTAAGAAAAAAAGTAATCAGCTCTTCGGGAGCATGGATTCACAGGGAGTATTTGGTATTTGATATTATTCGCATTTCAATCCCGCTCAGATATAATATATCTGAGCGAGATTATTGATATATAAATAATATTTGCATGGCGCATCGTATTAATTGTGACCTGCCTGGAATTAAATTAAACAAATTTAATAATGGTGCTTACATTTACATTAGTTGATTAATATTGATATGGAATAATAATATATATTTAAGTCCAAACGAATTGTCCAGAGAAATGGTCCAGTGGAGTACGGCTGACGAGTGAAGAAGTGAAAGAAGATTGTGTTGGGGAAAATACAACAGTTAAATACCAATGGTCCTTCATGATAAGTGATTTTTCTGATCATAATTTTTGTGAGCTTATTTAATCTCGGAATCCTGAAGAAACCAAGGTCCGAGGAATACGTAGACCCCGGAGCCGATTGTAATTAGCCAGAATCGGCTGGCTGCAGTAAAAACGACCGGCTAGCTGCTTAAGCCGCTTCACCAATCAGAGATATCGGCTCAGCATTGCGATCGGCGGCTAGCAGCGGCTTGAAGTGGCTTGGCAATGGCTGCTATATCACCCTATACGTATAATGATGTCATTAGTTAACACAAACATGCACTACTCTCTACATGTGGTGGTACTAGTGTGATAAATCCTATGATGTCCCACTTAATTACACTCTCATGCTTGACTCAAGTTAAAGAGGTTTAGGCCGTTTCATAAACTTCAAAAACATTATGAATTAACATCACAATCACCATCATCACTTTGTTTGTAGAGCCTGCTAGCGCAAATTCAGCAAGATTTTAACTGTTTTATTGCAACCAAATAATACATGCAACGAGAAGAGGAAGCAAATAGAGGAACAATTTGGAAGAGGAAGAGGATGGCGAATCGAATGAGTTATTGCATCAGGATCTCGAATAAAAAATTCACGATTTTTTTATATGTCGCTTCTCAATTGTTGGGCAACATTTGTGTTACATGTATATAAGTATATAAGTATATAAATTAACCAATTGCCGGAAAATTAACAGAATTCCACTAATGTTTCAGACCAACAAAAGCAATATATGTAGACAAACAGTGTAATCAAGTAATACACCAAGTGTTCTGAGATGTCAATACAAATTATTACGTACATCATTGCCTAATACATACTAGAATGCATGCGCATCCTATGTCAGTCCGATATACTTTGGGACAATCCTCGTATATGTATGAGCATACATACAGTATATGGCATAAATCCTTAAATTAATTTTAATGAATTAAACAGAATAAAATCTACTTCCGCAGATAACTCAGATAGTAAGTTTATTAACATTACACAATAAAGACTTGTACAAATAATAACTTCTTAATTATAACACTGAATGTAAAATATTTGGATTGAATCGGCTGAGAGCCGCTGATGACAGTGATCGGCTGACGACGGCACCAATCGGCGGTGGCTAGTACATATATCGGCGGCGGCTCCGGGGTCTACGTAGCGAGGAGGTAAGCAGGAGCTCAGCGCCCTACCCAAAGACACACGGTTGGAAGACAAAATGCCGTCTGAATATTCTGATATAAATCTGATCTGAGATCGCCGCTGACGAATAGAGTACAAGGCTGGTGGCTGGCCTCGAACATCCAGTGGCCAGCGGCAAGCCCTTACTACGCTAACCGTTCGGCCACCACCTCTCCACCACCGAGGGGACCAGCAATCAGGTTGCAGATTCCCTTTGCCACATGTCTCCACCGTCTCCTTTTAATACAGATGTACTACCAGACAAATTGATTCCACGCCACACCCTGATCTCAAGCATCTCAGCCGACAGCACCTGCTTGGACACCGTATTGCAGTAAGGAACATTAATTACTGCATCGCTCATCATCCGTGCAACAGCTGGCTCAGTTTGTTGATCACGGTTGGCCTCGGCAAAGAACTTACAGCAATCCAAAGATCCAGCAGTTCTGGACCAGCAGAGACGAAATTAGCCTTGAAGATTGGATCTTATCTCGTGGGTGCCAGATGATCATACCATCACAACTCTCAAAGCGTCCTGATGATGCAATAATTCTCATAACGTGATGAATTGAGTTTTGAGGGTAAGCCCCGTCATAACGCATCAACCATGCGAGTGCCAGTGCTGTATAATGAATAAGCGATTCTAAGAATCAGACCCCTGATCGCTTTAGCGCCGTAATCAGGAAGATGTTTTATTGCTATTAAAGCGAGTTCAAAAGGATTTTTTGAAGATTACACCTTTTTATAGTAGCAAATATGTCGTATCTTTCTATTTATTGATGTTGGGGCATCGATACAATGTTTTATCTGGCTCTCCGAAGAACTTGTAGCACTATCAGAAATCCGTCATCCGGCTTTTACCCACTCAGCCATTGCAATTGCAGACGAGTTTTGGACTCCCCAACAACCGTGACTGTACGCGAACGTATTTCAACTTTCAACTCACGAAAGGTTGTCTTGCGATTCTCATTCTTTTGACAGTGTTTGCCGTATCATAGTCGGGGTATTATTTTAAATGTATGATCATATGATAATATAATTAATTGCTATACAGCACTCCGTCAACAGGTCAACTAATCAGTTAGTCTCGTTCCAGACTCATATATATTATGTATATTGGTAATCATCTGATTATCTGATTATCCCCAGAATATGACTATATGAGTTTATGGAGTTACTGGTCAGTCATCTGTCATCGATCAGTCTAGCTCCCTAACTCCCAAGGGTAGTGGAGCAGTTGCTATACACTACACTATGTCTTGGGGAGCTATCATCAGTCGTGCATCAATCATTACATGCAGCATTGCAAAGACTATTTAATAATTTACTGCTTAATGAACAGTTCTTGATGCCTTGTACTGTAGAAATAGAATAGGCAATTTTCGTGGACTATGATTTTCGCGATTATATGGCTCGGGCCTTTATTCGCGGTATCATATATTCTCGGTCATGTGTTGGGTCATCGTATGATCATAGAGGTAGAATAATGAGAGTGGACATGTTGCGTGAACATCAGTCTTTTGCCCAGCAAGCGATTTTTGCAGAATTATTTGACTCGTGTCAAACACGATCAGAAACGTTTTAATTTTTTTAAGTGATTGTCATCATTGTGAGCTGTGTGTTTATGGTAGTGTGCAGGATAAAGACCCCTTAGAATAAAAAACTAAGAGTTGGCCCTGGTTCTGCACGTGGCGCCCATGCGCAACGCAAACCATTGTTCCTCGTTGGCGGAACTGTAAAATCACAAAACTCACTCAATCCCGCACTTCCAGGGGGATAATGAATGAACTTTCCTTCAGATCATTGTTCCTGAGGTCACTAGAAGTCACCGGAGGCATGGCTGACACAGCACAAGAACGCGCAGAAGAACAGGAGAGGCTGAGAAGTGTGCTGATGGAGACGGTTCTGCTGTTGTGCAAGAGCAGTCTGAGTTACGAGCACTCGCTCAGTGTACAAGGGGTCATAGGCATCACCATGGATGACCAGGTCATGTTGGTGCATGTTAATGAGAAAGTGCAAGAGCAAGCAAAGGAGGCGGGCAAGAGGAGGAAGCGGACCTATGTCAGCACCTCTGAAGACGATCTGGTTGTCGTGAAACAAGAGATTAAAGATGAACCCAATGACCCCACTCCTACGATGTCTGCGCAACAATCCTACGCAACACCTCACAACGACAGCGTCCGTGTGCCAGACGCATCTTCTTTCACCGATTCTAACGACGCTGCATCTTTCCAATACGATGATCCGGTGAGTGTTTCCTATTATTATCAGAGCATGGTGAGTTTTATGTCGGGATGCACAGAAATTTAAATATACCGGATAGCAGTTATCTGGAAGCTCTAATTATCGGATACCGGATATGGTACATAATTTTACGTTTGTGTATCTGAGCTCATTGATACAATCAATATGTTGTCGATATTCAATTATTCATACTATTTTAATGCCCTGCTATGAACCAAGTACCTGTAGTACAATATTATTCATGTTTTTCGTCATCATAATTAATTTTATTAATTTATATCTAAACTTTGTGACAGTCAGAATAAAAAGCCTAACATTGCATCATACAGTGACAGTCTGAGCCCGTAAATCCGCCGTCATAATCCAACCGTTAATCCCTGTACCCCAGGGACGAATCGTTGTTAATCAGGCAGTCTGCCTTATTGTAGTTGGACCAAAATGGTTCTCAAATGACAATTTTTCATAATTACATGTTATGCGATAGTTGAACCGAGAAAATGCGAGATTCAAAATCTGGTCGGTGGCATTATTCAGCTGGAAGTCTCATCGCTCAGAGAAGGAGAAGCTGTTCAGCCGCTCAGCAAGCGACCACGATGTGGCGAATCATCCGATGAAACTGGAAATTCTGTTGAACAAGCTGAGAATGTGAATACCAAGCGGTGCGTCTGATGTATCTTAATTTATGCGTTCACCCGAGTTTAATTGATTCACGCAGGAAAACTCAATCTGATCTGCGCTTGCTGGCTGCTTATCGAGCGGAGGTCAACTACCCTAACCCTGACCCCATTGAACTGTTGCCCACTGCGGAATTGGACGAATTGCTGTGCAATTTCTTCCAGTCGTTGAAAAAGGCAGACGGAACAGATTATGAGCCAAATAGTCTCAGAGGAATTCAGACTTCTATTATGCGATACCTCCGAGGCAAGGGGTACTCGCACAACATCCACGATCATCTCGCCTTTCAAGGTCATCGGCAAGTGTTGAAGTCGATGATTAAAAAATTGAAAGAAAATCGGTTGGGCGTCAGCAAGCCAAAGAAGACAGAACCGTTCACTGTGAGTGAGGTGGAATTGCTGTATGAAAAAGAAATATTTGGAGCAGGTCAGTCTGAACATTAATTATCCCCGATTCCACAATTAAAAAAAAAAATCTATTCTACAGATAACCCTGAATCAATTATAGCGACGTTATGGTTCATTTTTAAACAGCAGTTCCGCCTGCACAATCGTCATGAGCATTACCACTTGCGGTGGGGGGATGTTCAGCTGCGCTTTACTTCGTCTTCCGACGGCTCTCGTCTCGAGTATCTCGAATACGAGCGCAATGCAAGCGTCAGATCAGGTCCTCCTCATGAAGACTCCTATGCCATCCAGATATTCGCCCACCCTGGTTGGTTGTGTTTGAGTTGGCTATGAATTTATGTCTTTTTTTTCTCCAAGGGAATCCGAGATGTCCTGTTCGTCTGTACAAACGATATCGTGACCTGCGACCTCTGGCGATGCTGGATGACTCCGCCCCCTTTTACCTGAACCCACTTGGCAAGATCCAAGCGGACAGTCAAACGTGGTATTCGCTGCACAGAACTGGAACTAACAAATTGGGAGAAATGGCCAGAACCATAGCGAAAAAGGCCGGCCTCAGAGGTCACTGAGTCCTGATGGTGAGTGGGTTTTCTTTGGAAATGATAATTGCAGCTGTTTTCCAGATTCCACTTTAGCTCTTCAATTTGCTACATTGCTCAAAGACTGCTTCGTGGCGGCGTCAAAAAGCAAGGCTCTTACGTGGATGCCGATTAGAGAGGAACAGACGAATGATGGGTGCTGTTCGTTGCCCCTTCCAATGACGGGAACGATAAAAAGACACCCCCTTCCGAGTCCCTTAATGATTGTACCAGATGTTGATCGGCTGACAGCCATGGAACTTGCCTATTCATGAATTAAATTATTGATTATTCCAACCTTTGTTTTTGAATTCATTCTGTTGAATCTTGAGAACCAAAGAATATCATCAATATATTAAATATCGCAATATTACTTGTCAGTTAAAAACGAAGCCCATTGTGCTGTTGAGTTGAGGTGTTCATTTCTCTTTGCAGAAATCTCTTTCTCCAGAATTCTTCGTTGCCATGAATCCGACCAGATCCAACTACAAACCTCCGCGCTCCGCCCACGACCTTTCCAACAAACACCACGCCTGCGACTTTCCCGGCTGCGGTCTTCGTTACTATGAAAAATACAACTTGAAAAAGCACAAACGTCTCAAAGGTCATTTCACTGATATGGCCAGCATGCCTGCTCCATCTCAGCCATTGTTGCCTCTGGTCAGCGAAGCGTCAAACTATTTTTCATCAAACCCTTAACACACCAATGCAGCAGTGTTATCAAGTCATTTGTTTAGCACATTGCTGAGTGTGCACTTGGCAGCCTGCTTTGGTTATCCTCCGAATATATCCTCCAAGAAATACAGAAGGTGTATGTTATGGGGCCGAATTGACCAGCCGCCAAATGAACCATCAATTGGCTGTTTATTTATTTATACATGTAATGTATGACTTTCAACTGAATGTTGATTTTCTGTGAAAGAAAGATGCTGCAATTCTCATGGGTGTAATTTAATGGCGTGTTCTTATTTGTTCTTTACTATCTCATTCAAAGGATTCTCTATATTCTTTTAAAGAGGACCTCTGGTTGTTTTGAACTAGTAACGGATGAAAGAGGATACATCCCAAAAGACAAATCGCCTTTTGACTGACATATTTTTTAGACAATACGCTTGCTGTGGGCTAATTCCTAGACGCATCGAATTTGAGGTTTAAAATCTCGTTTTCTTCTCGCGTTCCATTTCAGACTGGTGACGTGACAAAAGTAATTCTCCTATTGTTAACAATGGGAGCAGATCTTTTAGCAGTTCGCATAAAAGAAATCTCGCACTCATCTCGTTTCAAGGTATTCTGCCTGAGCAGGAAATTCGTATTTTAATTTGTCTTGAACATCATTCACAGTTGACCAAATTGATCAAAAACGGTTTCTCGTCACTCAATAAAGCCCACAGAACCGATGTAAAAAGGTTTGGAAATGAACAGAGGTTCTCTTTAATTTATTATTCTTTAGTTTATTATTTATGGTGGCTGTTGTTTTTCCCACTTTTGCACAACTTCATTGGAACTCTTTTAATTGACAACTCTGCACATGCACTTCTCTCGACAGCTTTAACAACTCAAAACATTTCTTGTTAAATCAGCTTTTAAATCAGCTATTTTTCTTTTCTCTTCATTATCACTCAATACTTTCTGTACATTTTGTCATGCACATTTGAATATGGTTATGGTCCCCGAATAAATGGGCAATGTAAATCTGATTAAAACATGATAAAAAAAAAAATAAAAAAATTCTGTATTTGATATCAGGAGGGTTTATTTTCATTTAAAACTCACCCAGCTGAAGATTCACAATGGTGTTTTTTTTTCCTTCATAATTACATGTATATATAGTGGAAGAATACGTATACCTGTATATAGAATAGCCTAGCTAGCCAAGACCTACAATGGTTTTGACTTGAGAAAGGCATTTGATAGCTCCCCAGGGGTGGCGTCGTACGTTGAAATGGTTGAATGTTCATTGCGCTGCAGCTTGGGGAGCCAGGCACTATATTGGGCAGTCAGTCATGCAATGATGCATGTCTGTGTTCGAAATACCGCAAGTCCACTAGACTTGATAATTTTCCTACACCCTGTGACATATAATGGTATCCAGGTAATGTACAGTTTCCAGAGCCCTGTGTATTGTGCTTCTAGCTGAGTCAACTGCATAATTGTGAGTCTGCACCAGAGTGGCAAAGTCGAGTGTTATTATGCCACAACGCAATACTGATCGATCCTGGATTTTCCAGAGCCCTGTGTCGCAAACAAACGAGGAACTTCAACTTGGCATTAATGTTCATCCTATGCGCATAACAATGTACGTGGCGACATCTGCATTTACGTTGCTTTTGCATGTGGTCAATATTATGTACATGCAGCTGGTCGCAGGGAGCGAATGGTGGATGTCCATCTTGGAATTTCTGGAATAATCTTGGGTTTTCCCAATAAATAAGAGCGACTGCGGCATGGTGATTGATCAGTGTCACGTGACGGTGGCTGCTGCCTTATTTAAATGAAACGCAGCGAGCAAAATTCATCTGAGAGTGTGCTTGCAGATCGTCACAACGAATCTCTCTCAACTGTTATTATATATTATAGCAATTCATGAAGGTGAGTCCATATATAATTATGTACGTGTATTGTGAGATCGACTTGGTGTATGCATGTAACAATTATAAGTTGCAGAACTGTGATGGGCTTTCAGGCCGGCTCGTATTAAATTTCGTTGTTGCATGAAACAATATCTAGCATTAAATATAGTATTATTTCAAGATCTCGATTAGCCACTACTTTTAATTTAAATAATCCTATCAATAATTCAGGCTTAAACATATACGAAGGCCCAATTCAAAGACCTTAAACGCCTACTAGTATATATATTACTATAGGTCTATACAGGGATTTAATTATATGTTCTTGATATACATGTATAGGCCTATCATTTTTGGTTAAGTGAATTAGTAACGCTTCGCTTAATTCATTTGAAACACGAAAACGGGTTGCGTAATTGCATCTTTGTTATTTTTGAAGAGCCTTTTACGGGCATACCGTACATTTCCTGGTCGACGGGTCAATTCGATTCGATGCTGGTCGACAGCCGATTCGGCAAGAGAACGGACTTTTCTGACTTCGTGGGTCTCGCTGTAGTATGTCAGCTAAACCATATCCAGCTTATGGGTGAATCTAATCAACACACGGAATGTATCTATCAGCGATATTGTGTTATCAGCAGTACAATAATAGATTGTAGTACGCGGTTTGTATGAATAATTTTGTGCACGGAAACCTGAGAGCTGTCCTGACAACGATAACCACGCTATCATAACGCACCTCTGAGCACAGGGTCCTGGAAACTGGTAAATGCAGACTCGCGCTGATCGTTTCGAGTTCATTCGAACCAAAACAACTTTGAGCGATGAGCAGATGAGAAGATTACCTAAACGGAGTTTCGGCGAATATTAGGAGGCCAACGGCGTGTTTATCGAATTCGGCAGTGCATGGTCGGGCTATAACATTATACTAACATATTTAATTACGCAGTGGCTATAAAACCACTGACGAAGGTATAGTTTAAGCAATTTTATGCAAACGCGTGAAACGGACATGATCTACTATCTAGGCTTCTAGCTCCCCAAGCCGTAGCGTAGTGCACACACAACCCTTGGGGAGCTAGACATGATCATGATGATGATGATGATGATCAGACTTAGCTGCATTCTCGTGATTTTCATTTTTAACTGTAACAGGCAGTTTCCGCAATCTCAGTTTTGAACAAGTTGTTTTGACTGATTCAGGAAAAATTACAAAAGGCATGTTATACACAGACAGCTCGCTGCTAGTCGATTTAACGAGTTAAACTCCTTATCAGCGCAAGAATTTTTTTCTCCAACTGCATGCGTGAAGATTATAAGCCCATAAGATGCAATGCACTACATTGTATACAATCAGCAACCATGCTTTAAAAATGTACAAACTAAGACTTAAATCGCTTAATGAGGCTGCTCCATACAACATATTTAGATGAACATTGAATCAATTAGTTGCCATGTAAGAGAATGTAATCCCAGCTTTAAATAACAGCATGCACAACCATGCACAGCCATTCACAGCCATGCACAGCCGTGCACAACCATGCACAGCCATGCACAGCCATGCACAACTAAGCGTAACTGGCTCAGCCACCAAACCATATTATGTAGGTCACTTCTTATGAGCTATGGTATTTCTAGCTGGTGTCACTCTCTAAAGCTGTAAACAGAATAATGTAGCAAGCCTAGAGTATGCATATCTTTAATTGAACTGACGCCATGCAGGTTCTTCTGCCTACACAGCCTGTTGTTTTAAGCATTACTTAAACATACAGTGAGTATGTAATAATAATATGCTCTTAGCCTCGGCCTTAGCGCACTGCACGTATAACCAAGACAATATGGTATACATGAATGTAGGACATACAATTAATGGCCTTGTCAGTCCAGAAAGATAAGGAGATTCATTGATTTTATGCCCGGAAATCCACGAAATCCACAACTGGCATTGTGTAGAGAGAAAAGGTGATGATTCACAAGAGAAGGAGATCAATGCTTTTGGATCTCCCTTCATATGTGTCCCTTTGACGTATCTTTCCAGATGAAGATGGAATTCTCTGCTTTACTGCTCGTCTTCCTCTCGTCTTTCCTGCATTCCTCAAATGCTGTTTCTTGGCCTGATCCCCCTGACTGGCAGCAGAAGCCTCAGATGGGTGCGTCGATCCTGCAGCCAACCAAATCCAGACAAATGATTTTCTTATTTGCAGCTCGCTACTTGTCGCACTTTGCGGACTGGGGCGTCGTGGCTGCCGTTTCTCCTGAGTACTCCCTCATGCCATTTGGAACCATCCAGAGCTTCGCTGATGGCACGCTGAAGAACAGCACTGGAGTGCCGTACTTTTACATATCTCCCATGTCTGACACCTACCACAACATCCAGTATAACAACAGCGTCGCTTTGACCATCAGCCAAGCAGAGAGCGATTATTGCACCAAGAAAGGCTACGACCCAGAAGAACCGCTGTGCGCGCGCTTAACTCTCTTTGGAAAGGTTTGATATTGAAGCATTTGTGTTCACTATTGAGATATTGAGTTTCTCTCACAGATGGAGCCAGTGAAGAATTCTGCAGAGCTAAAGTTGGCAAAACGATTTCTCTTCACTCGACATCCAGCCATGCAAAATTGGCCGAAAGGACATGGTGCGATAATCTTTAACGTGATTTCATTATTATACAGGAAGACATTTCATACTTCTTAAAATTGGCAATTCTTTCATGGATTTCTCCAAGATGGGAATTCACCTCAGTACTTTCTGCTTTCAATGTTTCGTGTTTAAAAAATTTTACAATCATGTTTAAATCACTTTTCAGGATGGCTGGTTCACGCACTGAGAATCAGTGGAGTTTGTCTCTTGGATTTCTACGGTGGAGCATCTCACATCTCTCTCTCTGACTATTACGCGGCTAAGCCATGAGTGACAGAGTGACAGAGTGGCAGTGACAGAGTGACAGAATGAGTGGACTCGTGGTTTTATCCCGTGGAAAACTTGCAGAATGATAAGATTTCTTTTGATCATGTACCAGGACGTAATGAGACCACTATGTGACCTTACACAATCATGTGCCTTATCTTTATTTGAATTAACCAAATGGCTCCTCATTCATGGAAATGCATCCTGTTTATGGCTGTTGATTTCAATAAATAAATCATGGTATAATGTGAATAAGGTTTCGCTTTCTTGCAATGAACGAGGGTTGTTTTGAAATGTTGTAACACAGAACGCAATTGAAATTTGGTATTAATATGTAGAACAACTATTGCCCATGTCAAAAATAGCTGCACTATTTCAGTGGCGTTACTGGTTTTTATTTCATGGCACTCATTCCGTCTGACAAATGTTTCATTTGTTGGCCTCGTATAACACTTTGATCTCCAACTTCTGATCCCTAATTTTAATTTAGTCACTGCTCGTCTATTTGATGAAAATTAAATGGTCGGCCTATAGTGGATGACATACTCCAGTGGGATGCCGTGGGTCTCCAGTACTCAGCACAACGCTCAAGGTTTATTTTAATGTATGCGCATCGCACCTCTGTCTAAGTATTACGTCATAGGAAGAATTCAAGTGGGCATTGCATTGATTTTTTGATTTTTTTTTTCCAATAGGGAACAAGACAAGTGAATTATCGATGTGAAGAACAAGACCGTTATGAACTTATGATTGCTAATGAAGTTTATTAAAGCCACAACGTTCAAAATGTGGATCATAACGCACTTAGTTAACATCTTTTTTTTCACTGTTTAGTTGTGGGAGCCGTCTGAGCTAAAACGCGGTGTTTAAAAAATTTATTATATGACAATAATTACAATGCCAATGATTTAATCGATGTTGAGTGAGGTCTATTTTGAAGCCTCTCTCTCAATTTTCATTTTATCCTTGAATAAATTAGAGAAAGTAGACCATGAAAAGAAGATGCAGTAGTATATAAGTCATGCGTATTCATGTACACAATTATGGCTACACCATACAATTGATCAACCGTAGGCTAGCTTAGCAAGACATACACTTGAACAATGTAATTAGAAACGATTCCTTAATTCTTTGAATGGGGAGCCACGTCATGCTGCCAATGAAAGTGTACACGTGGAGAGAAGTCTAAATTCAACATTAGCAACAGAACATTTATTATTACCACAGTTGAATATGAACTAACATTTATATAATGTCTGATTCGTGATCTGAGTTTGGAAATAATTATGTCTAGTGAATGACATCGAACAAACGATGAGCCTCTAATATTATAAGCAAGAAGAATGCACCAAATCTGTCGAAGAGCGAAAACTATTAAGAATATCCCCGATTCAAGTATACAAATAAAAAGTTAAACTGAATCACAAGTGAAATCAAATGTCTCGTTGCTGTATCCAACACACTGAGCGGGGTTCTTGCTATTGGTTATAGGTGCTTCTCCATTTTGAGATGAGGTTGAAGGCGTTGAGTTCATATGAGGTGGAGCAGGTTGAGAGATTTCAATGCACTTTCTCTTCCGATTTAGTTTTGAGAATATTCTGCCTGCAGACACTCTGCTTCTCCTTCGTTTTTGTTTGCAGTTACCCGTGGCTAATTGCAAGTGCTGTGAACGCAAGTAGTGCCTCAGGTGAGGAGGCAGAGTTGTGGTCAAAGCAGCACCCAGAGTCAGTTCCGGTGCGTACCTGGCGCCGAAAGCACCTCGTCTTGAAACCCACGTGGGCAGCGAGAACATCGCATTCAACGAAGCTAATCCGTTCTCGCTCGCTCCGCCGAAAGCAATCGCACTCTTGATGTGCTCAATGTCACCAATGCCATGCTCCACAATGTCTGAGCCGAGTAACTCCTCGTGAAGCGGCATGCGGAGAGGAACTAGCAGGTTGATGGTGTTCAGCATCAGACAAGACAGAATAGCCGTCCAGGTAGCAATAGCCACGAAACCCAACATCTGTATACCAAGCAAATGAAAGCCGCCGCCCTGGGAGATAGGGAGGTAGTGAGTATATAGTGTTATAATTGTGATGGCTATGTCCTACGTAAAAGAGGCCCTCGACTTCCTCACTGATCCCAAGGCTGTATGAAAGGCTGTCCTTTTTCTTGAACAGGCCGACAGACACCAGACCCCAGAATCCACCAAATGCATGAACTCCAACACAACCTAAAGTAGAATTTAGCTGTGAATGTGATGGACTATTATTTGATTGTGGAATTGCTGGAAGCAATATTGATTCAGTTCAAGATTTGGAATCTAACCCGGAAGTAATCTTGAGGCTGTGACGTCACATTATCACCCTTATCGTGGACGTACGTCTCTTTAAAAATTGTTTGTTCTGGTAATCATCATACGCGTTTCTGAATTTTGTTAGTTTTAATTTTTAAAGCAGTTTTTCATGTCTTTTTATAAACAATTGAACTGCATTAATTGTTTTGAGTTTAATAGTGCCAATTATCCGATACAAACACAAGGGATATAATTATCATACACTCCTGTCACAGAAGGATGGCCATATCTGTCCATGCGTGCAATATGGAATGCGGGATAACCTACACCAGACCAGAGTGGTCTACTGACCTACAGGATCGTCTATTTTTAGTTTGGTGACAATTTCAGCTCCTGCCAGTGCAAATGTGCCTCCTATGGCTCCGATGGTGAAGCTCTCCCAGGGTTCAGCCAGTGCACACAATGCTGCAAGAGATCAGAGGTCATGGACGAATTGTGGTGAATGTGGTCGATTCGTAAGTTCATTGGATTTACTCGAACAATCTATCTGAGTGTAACCCCCTCTTTCTCGTGTTTTATCTCTTGAATAAACCATACATAGACCTACGAAGTACACCCTACTTCTCAGTTCTAACCATGCATGAATACTTGGCGCTAGGAGCCAATGGGATTGAGCTTTATGAGTCTGTAACTTTACCTGTGATGCCGACTAGTGACCCAAGGATGCCGTTCACCATGTAAGGCACGTCAAAAGTCCGTTTCTTGAAGATATAGCTGAAAATGCAATCGTGAAAATGTAACGTATTCGTAGAAATATTGTACATGCATTGCTGATTCTGCGTAGACAAAAGGCAAGGTTGGTACGAGAAAAATAAATCATAAAAACAATCAAGCGGAAATACAAAGAACACGAACTGAAACAGACGGACCTCACCTCTTGGCCACGCCCCCCCCCTCCATGGACGCAAGCAGGTGAGTCAGAGAAGATAAAAAATGAATGAAATGCAAACGATAGTGCCATTCTACGAGGATCACTCGAATATATGCGCAATATACTGAAACACTAAAATATTCAACAAATCATTAAACACATGAGGGTCGAGTGGTCTCAAGGTTTGAATGAGCCCAAATTTCTTCTTGTTTTCTTTGATAGTCAGATACAACTGTAGCAGAGCACCCATCGACATGTCATCTAAGGAATGCCCAGTCGACGTTCTGGCGTGCGACTGGGGAGTAGATTTTGGTCTCCATGTTTTTCGGCTTGGGAACACCGCTCCTGAATATTCATACGTCCATGCATAAAAAGGTACTCAAAACTATGATATCACTCGAAAAAGTTCAAGCATGAAAATGCATCACGTTTGAAATTGTATCAATAAGTGAAGAGAAAGAGAATTGGTTGTGAGTCTCGCGTGACCCTTATATATAATTATTTCAACCCCATAATTTTGAAGAAAAACAATTCTAAGAAACATTTAAACTATAACTTATAATAATCCTACCTGATGAGACATCCCATAATTCCGCCGGCCAAGGACGAATTCAAGGTCGCCATGGCTGACCTGATTGGTTAAGCGAATCACAAAGCAATACTGTTTAACAGTCACATTGCATTTGAAAATTTATCTTCAAATTGTTTATGATATAATTACACATTGATCGCGATCAGGTAAAAGCAACTTTTCGTGCGTATGCATGGACGTTAAAAAGTATCTGAATATACCACTATTGAGGACCTCTGTTTATTTCAAACCCGTGTTTGGATGAAGCAATGATAGCAAGATCGAAACGCGAGAGCTTTGGGAGAGCGTAGAGAGAGAAAGTAAAACAGTGATCATAGGCAGGACAGCCATCTAGAAATCTGGAGATCTCACTTTGCGTTTGAAATCAAGCAGGGCGAGGCTTCTGTCTAAACCAGAAGGGAACCTGGTGGATGCCTTTAATACGTAGAGGATAAGGAGACGAACTTCCTATAACATACAAGATGAGACATCGCTCGTGAAAAGGGTCCATTTCTGGTGTCGCCAGCAGACAAAGCCTCGAAATGAATTAATTTAACTCTCAACTATTTATATCAAATGTCGATATGTATCACATCATATACACAAAGCAACAGATCACGAGAAATCGAGGGCACAATGCGAGCCAAGCGTAAGACATCAAATCCATACGCGACCACAGCTGCCATCCACCAACACAACATCCATGATTAATAGCGTGGACGTATAATTTCCTAGAGGACCTGAAATGACCCAAACATGCAGATGGGATAACATATCCACCAAACCAAAGAATGATATTCTCGCTAATATCGTGGCATTACACACGAAATGATAGAGACACCTAGCTATAAAATGGTATCTGAATCAGAGGTCCTCTTTAACTAGCTTGTTACCTTGGCCTTTACAGACTAACAGAGTGGGCCAAAAGTAGTCTTATCTCTCAATGCATTAAAATTGTGCTATGCATTTTCGAGAAAGTGTTACAGAATAGATCACGCACAGTGTAAAAATCACACAAAGATTAGAGAAATAAATACTATCATTTCTATTCCAATTACATCAACATTTATGCCGATTTATCTCAATTAATAGAGTGCACTCATCATTCCGCGATATTTTCACTTTTGTCGACAAACAGGGCCCCGGACCATGGATAAGCTTCATTGAAAGCATACTTGAGGCTGTCGTACTATTCATTCTATTGTTTTGTTTGAGAGTGCTACTGTTGTGACAGAGAGTTTGTATTGAAGTGCCAAACAAGAGATGACATTCCTCAATGCTCGTTCAGGGGCTCATCTTATTTTTCTCTCTTCGCGATCACTCACCACCCACATTTAAATGTTCCTCGTTCATCCAAAATTGACTTTTTACTTGATTTCTTTGCATAAACGGGCACAGAATAACAAAATCAATTCATACTAGGTAGTTTTGTTGTTGTTGAATAAATGATACATTTCAGCAAATTTTAGAGTTTTGGTTTTAACATGGAGTAGATACTACTTTTGGCCCACTCTATATACTCAGGTCCCTTTCGCAGATCCTGGAACGTTCTGGTCACATTTCACCTTATAGCCAGCTTCCACTTGTCTCCGGACACTCCAAATGTGCTTCCACAGTTGAATCCCAACCAACCCCACCTGGACACAATTTAAAATAAACATCTTCGTTAATCTTCTAGATTAGGATTGTTAATCTACCAGAGCATGAAGGTTCCAAGGACGACATTGGTGGGCGATCCCATCATTGGAGTCTTGCCTTCCTGGCCAAAGCGGCCATGGCGCGGCCGCAGAATGGTAGTGGCAACCAGACCTGCCACCCCTCCAACAACATGGATCGATCCACATCCGGCCACGTCTATCATGCCAAGTTCGGCCAACCACCCTTTCTTCCCCCAGACACAGTGAGCAGGAAAGCAGTAGACGAGAGTGTTGAACAGTGAAAAAATGATGTAGGACTCTAAACGTGTCCGCTCAGCCATAGCACCTGCAAACAGAGGTTGATTAATGTACTGCACACGCATTTGATCACCTCTTCCACTGTATGTGCAGCTATACACACATTGCCTAATGGTCAATATTGCGATTTTCATATAATTATACCGGTGATCATGTTTTGGATATGCATATCCTGAGCTTCGATCAGTCTATTTACATAAACTTTACACACTTTAGACCTGCTATCTTATGATTGACTGCTTATTAATATTTCAGAGTCGAGATACATTACGCATAAATTGAATGTTTGATTCTAGATAAACTTGGTTCGAGAAACTGATTCGTATAGTAGAATTTATGAAAGCTGAATTATTAATTGATGAGTTTATGACATAAAAGAAAGCAAGCTTATTGTACAGACACGCCTCCTCGCCTGATACGATGGTTGTGGCGGTTGTAGCAAAGGATGCTTGGAAGAAGAACTTGGAGTAGACGTTGCCCATATTCTCGTCGGATGAGAAGGCAAGGAAGTTGCCCCACCCAGTGAAGAAGTTGGTGTATTTGGGATCCTGTCCGAAACTGAACGAGTAGCCGAAAAGCCAGAAAGTGAGACCACCAAAGATGACATCGACGGCATTCTTCACCATGATGTTGACCTCGTTCTTTGTGCTCGCGGATCCGCTCTCCAGAAGGCCGAAACCTGCGACAACAGAGCAGATGAATGTATAATATATACATATATAGCATATACAGGCATACAGGTTGCATAAGCGGTGTGTTTGGGGAAATTTGCACATTCAAATGATGTTAAAGATGTCTTCATTTTCTTCCTCCTTCACTCTATGTTGTATTCTATTAGCTCTCTTCTGCTGAAGGAGCTGTAGTGCTGAGCTAAGCCTTTTATTTTCGGAATCGGCGACATATCATCTAAGGCAATGCTTATATACATATGGATGACGAAGAAATACCACCGTGCATTAATAAAGACAAGCATCAATCATTTCGCCATCGCAATTATTTTGCCTCCTGGTGAATGCTCTCATTTGTCCATCATTGACTGAGGCCACTACTTCCGTACTGCATGAAATCGTAATTAGGCAAGAAATTCAATTGTTTGGCCATTGTTTTCCTACCTTTTATCCTCTTCGTTTGCATTATTGACGCCAGGCATCGCGATTTTATGCGTCGGGTACATTAGTAATGAGTGTTACGCAACATGGGACTCAAGAGTAATGGCCGTCAGTTTTGATTCATTATTCACCTTAGCCTATAAAAACCATGACATCACGCCTGTATTCATAGAGCGGACAACACTGTGTTCATTAAGCTTTATAACCCATAACTGCTGAGTCATCTTCATCTTATAATCTGTTTTGAAACACTCCGTACCGATATAGCTTTACAAAATCTGCAACTTTTGCCGATAATTTCGAATTCTTCTCGCACTCACGCGAGAGGAACCAGATGCCGTATAAAAGGCTACAAGACATAGTTGCGAACGAAGTTAGCAAGTCGCTCCGAGTCTAGTTCACAACTAAATGGTATGCAATACAATTATGTGGGCTTGTACAGCTATATTGTCATTGAGTATAATAAGTTCAAGCGATCTTACCCGATGCACAAAGTCGAAGTTCAAACTCAGCTATGTTTCCAGTCTGCTGATTGTCACTTTGCAAATCAAATTATTCCATATATTATTATTCATACATCTTTTAAGGCAACGGGGCTCTGTTTTGGGGAGAATCATGGTTTCAATTCTGGTTGTTGTATCCCTGCGACGCAGTTGGGAATGAGAAATGCCGCATTGAAAGCAAAACGAACATGAAATAACACGCGTTTGTTGCATTCACTGTAGCCTACCAGGCTGTTGGTTTGCTTCTAGCTGGTCTGCAATGTAGAGGGTCTTTATGCTTAGTAGTTCACAACTATGTAGTTCACATCTAACGATTTATGTCTTAGTTGCGAGCTAGCTAGTTCGGTGTTCACGCATGCGGCTCAGCAACATATTTCGGATATCATACAGCATCTCTGTTTTGAAGCCTGCTCTTTTCGCGGGCATTCTAACACCAATTAATACTCGTATATATCCAATATAAAGATGAAATGCTAAGCTGTCGCCAGAATCAGTTTCGCGCGCACTCTGGTTACGTGAGGCGCCCACTGAATCCTTGTAGCAAAGTTGGGTTCATGCTGGACAGAATGCCGTCTGAATATTCTCATATACATCTGAGATCTGAGATAGCCGCTGACAAATAGGCTACGTTCATGCCGAGGAAAATGTTGCCACTAAAAGATAATGGATACCATATTCGGTTTGAAATGATATAATTTTGTGTTGTGCGATAAGACGGATATAGTTTCATTTAGAAACATAAAGTTATCTCAGCAAGTGTCCCTGGAACAGGGTTGCATTTTAGGGTTCAAGATGTGTCGATATTTTACTGGTTGTGAGTTCCATTCAGTGCCATGTGACCCATGATAACCCATGATTTCAAAAAGCTCACTGTCATGTAAGAGGAACCAGCGACTGACCTGACTGCATGGTGAAAATGATGGAAGTGCTTGTGAGAATCCAAATGGCGTCGTCTGCCTCCGCTGCAGCAACCTCTGAGTTTGGCGAATTGCCAACTATACTGTTGATGTCAGTTTGGTTGGCGGTGTGCAAGACCTGGATAATTTCAGCCACGTTGATCAACAGTTCCGTGACATTCACTCCATCCAGCAAAGAGGATGCACACGAGGCATTCATGGTGACGCTGGGTGTAGCACTGAAAAGAGTCTTGAAAGTGTCTATGCAAATACACATGTACAACAAAGTAGGCACTCGACTGTAATATTATTTATTTCTAGCATACGAAAATAAGCAGATCGGTGAAATCCCATTGTGAGCCTATATGCGATGTAATTATGTTTTGAGACGCACAGAAGCCTGCTTCATTTGCTCTAAAATTGAATCGTCGTGAGATTCAACTGTGTGAAATGAGGCTTTGACAGTGCTGTTGGCATTTGCGCAGGTTTCCCAATTATACGCTTTCTGCCCAATTATTTCCTGACGATGGAGGTTGATGGTGGAATTGGACACCTACTGACTGACACATGGACCCAAAATCACATGGGGACAAATTGATTGATTCATTAATTGATATGGAAACTACCATAAGCACATGAAGCGGGAATATGATATCAATGGAAGACAAATCCAGCTATATCTTATTTCATAATTGCATACAGATGAATCTATACTGAACGTCAAAAGAAAGTACAATAATGCATACGTCGTACTCATGTGTCCACAGAAGTGAGATTGGTGTCGAATAAACTGAAATTTGGCGTGTGTAAATCGAACCATTTCTGAACTTGTGTTCACAATTTTGAATAGATTCGTGGTATTGCAACAGCGAAGAAATAAAGACACAGGGGGTCAGGATTAAATTTGCAAGTTTTAATTTAATGAAGGAACAGTGCAAACCTGCCCTGAAAGCGACCAACATTTCTTGTTTGGCAATTGAAAAGCCGTGCTACCAGGTTGATGTTTATACCTGCTTCTAGCATCCCTAGGGCACGGTCCTGTTGCTGTCAGTCGAGGCATTTCAAAATTAAAAGTGGCAAATTGTTCACAAGAAATGAGACAATAAAATTGACAATTCTGAATCTTTTTTTTTTTTTTTTTTTTTTTTTTGAACGCATCGCTGCATAGGATGAATACGACTGTTTTTACCCCAAAATTTCCTTGTTTATATGTGATAATTCTACATGTCACATTGTATCACAATTGGTATTTTAAAACGAGGTACTCTTTTATCGACGTTCAGTATAGTATTAAGCAAATAAATACAAACGTAATCTCACGGTTTTAGTCACTCCAAGTCGATCAGAATCAGTCCGAAAGCACTCGATCCTGTGCATGATATGAGCCGAACTCTGCACTCTGCTTCTTGCGCGTTCGCTGCCCCATTTCACCCTTGGTCACTGGCATCGATGTCCGCGCTGTGGTCAATACTAGGAAGCACACAAGAACAAATAACCGGTTCATCGTGATCTGGGTAAACGGGTTCTTGATTACATAATACGGTTAATTATGACCACTTGACGTCTGTGATCCATGGTGGTTAAGCAAGACAACGCTCAAGGCAAGCAGTGACCCCAACTAATGAGTTTACTAAGCCGAGCGTTGTGTGGATGATGCCTTTGCGCCTATGGTGCACATACAGTGTCTGACAACCTGTAGATAATATGCTACGGTTCTCTTTGTGCACTTCAGCTCGGCATTGAACGCAATACGCATTCCATCCTTATATTTAAACTGGATGTCCAAGGAATTGCACCTCACCTCGATCTGTCAGTGGATCCTCTCTTACCTCAAGAACCGACCTTAGCAGGTACGCGTGAACCAGAGCCTCTCAACAATCAGGCACACCAACATTGCTGCCCTTCAAGGTTGTGACCTCTTTCGGTGCTCTTCACGATTCACATCAATGAACACCGAGCAACGTCTCAAGAGACTAGGGCCATCAAATACGCTGATGACACGTGCTTGTTGTTCTACTCAGCCATGAAAAAGAGCATTTGTACACGGATGCAGTCTCGCATTTCATTGACCCATGCGACGGTCATGATCTTAGCACCAAAACAGAGAATATCTAGACTTTAGTAAAACTTCGATGAGCCGAAGTTCGTTGGGGCAGCTGGAATACTCGACCCAAGGACATTATTATACTTCAACAGACAGATCAGAGATACTCTATAGCAGTATGCTATAGACAGATCGAATCCGTTGTGATGTGACTCTTATGACTTATGCTCCGACGATATGATTGATGCTATGCTTTATGAGCTATGCCATGCATGACGAGAAATGCCCCTGTTTGGTCGATAGAAACACAATCAACTTCACCTTACAGGTAAATCTCGTTAATATTTCTGGATGTTCCCCGTGTTCCAAACGAAATGTGCCAGTTTCTCTCGTTGATCATTATTTGAATGACCCACAATTGTATTGAAGGATTTGTTGTTTTACATGAACATTACACAGGGGGGGGGCGTTGTGGGGCAGTTCACTGGGATGAAAAATGTCGTGAAAGGACGTGAGATTATCATCATCAACGAACCGAGCCTTTTGTTCAAGGAGAGCAACGGCAGAGCAATGATTCCGATCGAACGGAGTCGTGCGGCGGACGGGAAGCGGAGATTAGGTGGAAAACCGAAGATAATGCAGCCAAGAATGGCATCGACTGCATCGGAAGCATTACTTTTGAACACGGAGAGACGAGCAAAATGTTGGAGATCAAAATCATTGACGATGCAAGGAGACCGAAAAATGTGAGTGCTTCAAAGTTGACTTGATCGACTGCTCGGAAGGCGTTAAACCCAACACAAACGCAAAACAATGGTCAGTATTGTCAAATGAATGGTAAGCAGACTGGTGGATATGGTCAACATAAACATCGGTGCCTTCCGCGTCGACTCCAATACTTACGCTGATCAGTTTTGCAATGCGCTGAATGTCAACGGGGGTGACATTGAAAATGCATCAAACTTAGATTACGTCATGCACTTCTTGACCTTCGCCTGAAAACTCCTGTTTGCTTTCATCCCTCCCGTTTCCATGTGGGGCGGTTGGTTGACCTACCTCTCTGCTCTGGGGATTATCGGGGTCCTCACCATGACCATTGGTGATATCGTTAGCATCTTCTCGTCGGATTGAAAGACAGCGTGACCGCCCTAGCCTTCGTTGCCTTGGGAACCAGTCTGCCGGATCTGCTCGTCTCAAAACAAACCGTTACCATGGAGACGACAACAGACAACTCGATCGGCAACGTCGCAGGAAGCATCTCATGTGAATGTCTTCCTGGACCTTGGTCCGCCGTGGATGGTGCAGGGCAACGTGTTTGTGGCGGGGGCTCTGTCGTTCAGCATGGTCGTGCACTCATTGCCTTGTTTAATGGTTCTCATGATGAGCAGATAGGCCTACATGAAGATCTTTGGTGGAGGTGAACTCGGCCGAAGCAAGGTCATGAAGTTCGTCTGCCCTGGCTTCTTCGTTTCTCTGTGGATGTTGTACATTGTCCTGTCATCACTTCAAGCCTATGAGCACATTGAAATCGACTTTTTATCAAAATAGTCGGCAGAAATTTCGCTCTCTCCAAAGGAATTCTTTTATTCGTGTATAAATAAAACTGGTGTTACAATGATATATTCTGAATATCTTGATATCCTATTTTGTGAGAAAATTAAAATACAAACCCTATTGAATATGATCGATTGTATTTTATTTCATTGATGCAAATCGATAAAACTTATGATCAAATGAAGAATATTAATTCCATCAGAGATAATCCACACAATGCCTATCGCACACTGTATCAGTGCAAATAAAGTAAATAATAATAATGATCATTTTATTCATGCCATCATTGACATACATGTTTTTCAAAACAAACAAAAATGACATATAAAGAGGGAAAAACCGCGGGGAAAAAAAGAAAACAAAAAACAAACAAACAAACAAACAAACAAACAAACAAACAAACAAACAAACAAACAAACAAACAAACAAACAAACAAACAAACAAACAAACAAACAAACAAACAAACAAACAAACAAACAAACAAACAAACAAACAAACAAACAAACAAACAAACAAACAAACAAACAAACAAACAAACGACATATAGATTTTAATATATATATATATATATATATATAAAAAACTGTGAGAAAGATCAGTTTAATCAGTACATATGAGAATAAGAAGTTGTTCAATTTCGAAATAGTCAAGTATTGATAATAATTCACAGTCTCGCATTTTAATCAGTTCTATAATGCTATTGCAAGTGGAGCTGTCTAGGTGGTTTTGAATTCTACTATTAAGTCTATTGAGTTGGTTGCTGAGAGTGTTGGATGTTAACAGGGTAGCTAGAGTTTCATAGTTAAGATGAATACTTTTGAACTTAGATAATTTAGGAAGCGGGTTAGTTTCGTGTGCGGCTTCTTGCTTCACAGATGAAGCACTTTTTCACGCCGCAATTCGAGTCTGTCCACATCAATCGAGGGGTCAGTAGATTCATGCACCGGTCAGCCGCTCCAATGACGCTGGTCGGTCGTGTCGGTGCCCAGTGCGTGTATTCGAAATCGAAACCTCCGTTGTACCACATCCATTGCTGGTTGTCGTTCTCGACGTAATAGAAGCCGCTTGTCCAGAAACTGGCGCAATTTCCTGCAGGAAGCCAAGTCTTATTATTTACGTAATCATGCTCACAATATCACCAAAATTTACCGTGTTGGAATAATCAGCTTTTAAAAAATTAAACAAATGATCAATTTTGGAATGAGCCTCTTTGAGCTCATTGTATCATTGTTGTAATCTTTAAAATATCACAGTCTGATTGAATGCTTGTAAGTTGCATACATATATACATATACATGCATAATAATTATGTATTTGAGAAAGTATTTTAACGATGAATTACTCAGTGGAACAGGATTATCGAAGATTAATGTACGCGGAGGTCAATTTCTTCTTCATAAACATTTGACCGAGGCGCACACAAACCTTCCTAAGTATAATTATACCCCGGAAAAACAAAGAATTACCTTCTATTTATGTCCTGAATTTTTTAGTTGATCGTCGGCCATGTTTTCACTTATTTTTAATATACATACATGTATACATACATTTATTCGTGAGTCAGTGAGTCACAATGATAATTATAAGAAAACAAAACATAATGACAAGGACATAAGACGGGTGAGTCTTCTTTTTGTGTGTGTCTTTTTTTTTTTTTTTTTTTTTTTCAATTCTTTAAGAGGACCTCTGTTCATTTTGGAACCTTTTTACATCGGTTCTGTGGGCTTTATTGAGTGACGAGAAACCATTTTCGAAACATTTGGCCAACTGCGAATGATATTTAAGACAAATTAAAATACCAATTTCCTGCTCAAGCAGAATAGCTTGAAGCGAGATGAGTGCGAGATTTCTTTTATGAGAAATGCTGAAAGATCTGCTCACTCGACGGCTCCCATTGTTAACAATAGGAGAAATATTTTTATTCCGTCACGACGGTATGAAATCGAACGCGAGAAGAAAGCGAGGTTTAAAACCTCTTAAATTCGACGTATCTTGGAATTAACCCACAGCAAGCGTATTGTCTAAAATCATGTCAGTCAAAAGGCGTATTTGTCTTTTGGGGTGAATCCTCTATCACCCGTTAATGGTTCAAAACAACCAGAGGTCCTCTTTAAGATGAGGAAAGTACAGCCGTCGATCTTATAGGTTCGTATTTACCTGAACTGTAAGCATGGATGATGTTGTGCACAAATAACTCCTCCGTGGCCGAGTTGAAGGTCACCAGACTTCCCCCTTCGCCATCCTGTGCACAGATCTCGAGGGCGTCTTTCCAATTCTCCAAATCATACATTATTTTGTAGCATCCTCGAGTTTCTTTGACGAAAATGTATCCCGGAGGGCAGAGATCATAAACCCTATCTATAACGAATGAATCATTCCATTTTAATTAACACTTCTTTTATAAATTACGTCTGCCTTTAACATATGCATTGACTTAACATTTATTGTGATAACCCCATTCATAATCGTGTTCAAAGTCTACATCATTTCACAAGTTGAACTGAAGTGTACAAATAATGATTTATAATCGTATTGAACTACAGAATTACCACAAAGAATAATTTTGACAAACCTTCAGCTGGACGTTGAAGAGGAGGGGGCAATCCCATGTCACTCAACTGCTTCCATTTCGCTTCCCCCTTTCCTGCCTCCACGTCATCCTCCTCCGCGTCCTGCCTCTTCTCAGCCTCTACAACATCCATCAGCTCATTCAACTGTTTCACTTCCTCGCGGACCGCCACCAGCAAAGCTTTCTTCTGGGTTGGATTCCCCAAGGACAGGGCAACCGACAGGAGGAGAACCACCAAGACTTCCATCCTTCCGTGTGCTTTGCTTTATTAAATGTTTCGAAGTCTGTGAAGTATGGAGAACATATCCTAGTTGATAGATAATATAGATAGATAACTATGATCAAGCACCTCTTGACAACAGAATCTCCATGCATAAGGTGTCTGAGTGAACTCCAGGGAGGGCTAAATTAGCTTCGATTTTGAATCTTTGGAGGTTGGTCAAATCATCCTTAGAATCAAATGGGTCTAAATTTCAAGATTCTCGTACGATATTTGACACGAATAACACACCACCGAGAGATTACTGTATAGTTCTGCCAATTTGGGTCAACACGTTAATTGCTTGCATTATCAAGATTCTTGTATCTATACGCCTACGTATACACGAAGATCTTATCATAATTTTACTGAATCGTCGACGATTAAATTAAGATGTATATACAGGGTGATTAATAATACTATTCAGAGTATAAGAGGATTTTTAAATCTTGCCTAAAAAGTGACATAAAACCGCGTTATTTATCTCCAAATAATTATCATTCATGGTCACAGTAACCACTTATCTTCACACAAAAAAAAGTCTTTTATTTTTCGCTTTCTTTTTCAAATAAATAATAACTAGGACGTTGCGTAACAACGCGCTGTATTTTTCCATCAAATTCATCCGAACCACTCGCCTTCAACTCACTCTGATGCGCGAATAATTCTCGATTCTTGCCAACGAGCTTTAGCTCGCGATGTTCGGTATATTCTCGCTTGCAAAAGCAAGGCTGCTTTAACCAGGCAACATAATCTACATCCAGGACGCGACTCAAAAGGAGAAAATCGTATTTAAATTTGACAGAACAATTTTAGCGGAAGTTTGGGCAAGGTTAAGCATTAAGCTGCGAACATCAATGCAAGTACACTAGCACCATAATAAGCACATACAAATTCCTTCATATACTGTACCAAGTCCTTGAAGTCCGATAGAAATTTTAAACCTTTTTACGCGTACACACAGTGTGGTCAATTACGTAAGCTACATTTCGTATGCGGTTAGAAATTACTTAGTGGCCAACAACTTGGGGCAATTTTTCTCTGCATAATAATAATAATAATAATAATAATAATAATAATAATAATAATAATAATAATAATAATAATAATAATAATAATAATAATAATAATAATAATAATAATAATAATAATAATAATAATAATAATAATAATTGTATTCAATCATAACATAAAAGGTGCAAAAATAACGTAGTGGCAGAAGCGTGATCGCTTTTGCGCCACATGAAAAGTACAGAAAAAAGGAAGAGAGAAAATAATAGTTATAACGAGTCTTGCACAAAGAGAGAGCGACAAANAATTCAAAAATGTTCACTTCAGTAAATAAATAGTTGAAATTGACTCACAATACTGAATAGAAGCAGGCTCGTGTATGCTTCGATCATGAATCAATTAA